>JAJLXW010000501.1:106734-139190 GCA_030571515.1 Monosporozyma aquatica
CAATCAAATTAATCCCATCTCTAGGTGATTCTTTTTTCCAACGTTGTTTAGTGGAACTACATTGCAACCGCATGGGGTTAGCTATTTATGATTTAGTGCGGGCCTCTTTGGCAGCTATTCCAAGTGGACCAGCACTAACATCATACCAATCAATCATGCTAAATGGTGAAAACCCTATAAACAAAAAATTAAAACGTTTGATTGCTACCTTATTCAAGGATTCATTGGACAGTACTGAAAGATTCGTAAACAGAGAAATTATTGAATTTTTTCCACTAGTGATAATGGGAAGTAAAATATGTCCCGATGTGTGGGTTGATAAAACCAACAAGCACAATTTACAAGGCAGCAAAATCAGTTTAAAACAATTAGAAATGATGTTTTTCAATAAAATTTCAACAAGATACCTTAAAAATATGGAATTAATTATGAAGAATTTCTTCACCCTTGTAGGTGCCTTCCACTTACAAGTAATTCAATGGGAAAATACTACCAACATTCGAGATGTTGATTTATCTGCCGTAAACAAGCATGATATATCGCTATTGAAATTCATTTTTAAGTATATTGGAACCCTTATAGATAAGGTAATTTTGGGGCGCTGGGATAAGGATCTTGAATTATTTGAATATTTAGGAACAGTTAGGGTTATCTTCTTATGGTTACAAACTAATAAATTTGCCTTAGAATATTCACAATCTGACCCTTTATTTAATCAAAGTTTAGCCTACTTACTTAATTCCATTGTTGAATCGAGAATTACTAAAAATGCGTTGTTTAAAGACGAGAATATTTTAGTTAAGAGAGGTTACATTTTCGAAGAGGAACTTATGTTGAGAGATTTCACTTGTATTGCTACTCCCAGATTTGTAGGAACTAACGACGAAGATATTTACAATAATTCAAACGTTTCCATAGATAAATTGTACGGGGTAATCTCTGATGAGGCAAAGCTTTCGACAAAGTCGGAGAACTACATTCGTCTAGAATCTATTATTATCTTTGGTAAGCAATTTATGAAATTTAATAAATGTGGTATCAAGTTGAATAAAGAGACCGGTCAATATATTATACCAGCAGGATTGGTTCAACAATACAATGTTAAAACTGCTCCTAAAAAGATCATTACTCTTGAAAAGGCTAACCCTAACCGTGGCATCCTGAAATTGAAAAAGAATAATAAAAAGGAAGTACCAGTATCCCTCGAAAAGGATGATTCGGTACTTTCATTTGATGAAATTGAGGCTAAACTTAGAGAGAACCAAAAGAAACAAAATGCAGAGTGGGGTTATAGTGGTTCTTCCGCTGTTGCCCCATCAAGTATTAGTGTTAAACCGAGTTTTGGTATGGCTCCATCGGGAATGGAGCAGGACGGCCAAGCTGGATCAGCTTCTCGCATCAACGGGGATAATAATGATAATTACCAAATGTTACAGAAGATAGAGGCTGCTCATGATGCTTCTCAAATGGGTGATATATTGAAAAAGTTAACTATCCATGACTCGAATATTTCTCCTCATGATTCCAATTACGAAAAGGAAAATGTTTCCAAACAAAGAAATCTTACCTATAATGGCCAAAATAATGTTACATCCCACCAACCAGCCATGGCCTCTAACAATACTCCCTTCGGGGGTTATATGGATAATACTGTACCAACACCACAATCATTCAGTTCTATATCAGGAGGAGCTTCACAAAATTTATATTTTAATAATATGGGATACCCCATGTCAAGTTTGACTAATTCAACTCCATATCCTCTACGATCCTCTGTAGCGTATCCATACTCTGGGTTCGACTATCCAATGCAACCGCAACAACAACCACAACGACTGGTACCATACGGTGGACCTCAACTAAGATCACAATTCTGGACTAATAATGATTTCCCTGCTAATTCATTCCCAATGCATGAAAATACTGCAAATAATGGTAATAGTAACAATAACGAAAATACACAAATTCAATGGTTTTGATTGTATATTATTTGTTTAATATGTTTCATATTAATACAAATTTAAGTTAGAAAATATCCATATATAATATTATTTATCTATTTATCGTAGTGTATTAAGATGAAGATTGCGTCACTGATACTTATGTATATACAGTTGCATAAGAAAATGTTACAAGTTAGGGTCACAAAATGTATTTAATTCTATTCACTCGGTGGGAATTGGTTTCTTTTGATCCTCCTGGTCAACAGGAGAGTTTAAGGGTTTTGGTTCGAGGGTAGCCGCGTCACCTACAGTGAAATTAGTTTGTGGCAAATTTGGAGTGGTTGTTCCAGGTGATGAACTTAAGGTTGCTGTTAAAGGTAGTTCAGTTGTGTCCATACTTTGTTTTACCATTACTAGATTGGAATTAGTATCCTGTACCTTAGGACTTTTCTTTTTTGATGAGTATTTTGAAGACTTCTCGCCAGGAATTGCGGGTATACCTGTTTGTTCATCTTCTTTCAAATTTGTCTTCATTGAATTTATTATCCTGAGTGGTTCACTTCCAGTATTAACAACAGGTTTCTTCTTGGCAAATTTCCTCTTAGATTCACGAGTATTGATTTTAATTTCTTGTAATTTCTGTTTCCTTAAGTTCTCATCAGTAATAAATGTAGGTCTTTCAAAACTATACCCACATTCTAAATTTAATCTTTCACAATTGGAACATTTAGGTTTTTCTTCTGAACATTTTTTCTTTCTTAGTCTACAGATCCAACACCCCGTTCTTGATCTTTTTACGCCGTTAGGATTCTTTTCCCTTTTAGGATTTTTCCTCTTTGGTTTGATAGAGATTTCAGATTCTGGTATAGAGAAGCTCTTAAACTTAAAAGTAGGATCCTGTTCTTTAGTAGTATTAGTGGTAGTGGTGGTATCAGTTTTTCTATTTCTGGGTTTCTTTTGGGGTAAAGTCTTTCCATTCTTCCTTCTAGTCCTCTTAGTGGTCTTCTTCTCTGGTGGTGTTGTCTCTGTTTGTTTTGATAATTCATCTAGTCTTTCTTCTTCTGATGTGGTTAATGGTTCCACTACTATCTCTTTTGTTATTCTTTTCCCATTTTTATTCCAAGTAACGGTTCTATTCCTTGCAGATATATCTTCAATGTTGGGTTTTATATTTCTGGCTCTTCCTCTTTTTCTTCTTCCTCTTGTTTTTGTGGTTATATTATTATTATTATTTTTATCATCATCGCCACTAAATTCAGTTTCTGTATCATTACATATTGTACTTGATATAGCTGAATTATTATCTATATCAGATTTGATAGTATTAAGATTTTGTAATTTCTCGCCATCATCTTCTTCTCTTTGATGAATTCTGATAATGGGTCTATAATTTTTCAAACCTGATGAAAATGATGCAGAATGAGGTCTACTATTACCACCATTCTTTATAAATAAATTATTATTATAATTATTATCGTATGCTGAAGAAGGTGGATTTGAATTGAATTGGTTGTTATTATTATTATTATT
This sequence comes from Monosporozyma aquatica, assembly GCA_030571515.1. NCBI lineage: Eukaryota > Fungi > Ascomycota > Saccharomycetes > Saccharomycetales > Saccharomycetaceae > Monosporozyma > Monosporozyma aquatica. The sequence goes on from JAJLXW010000501.1 coordinate 110,208, forward strand.
AGTAAAGGGGATTGAAAATGAAGAAGATCTTCTATCAGATATTTTAAATGGAGAAGATCTTAAATTAGATAATACAGTAGCAGCTCTATCTAATGTAATATTATTGTTATTATTGTTATTATCATTTTTGGATGGACTTGTAATTGAACTTAGAATTGATACAATAGATTGTGTGTTATTTGATAATAATTTTCCCTTCAATCCATTAAATTTTGAATTAACATGTTTTGATATAAAGGGTACCATATGATTATGAGGATTGATATAGCTTTTCAATATCATTGGATCATTATTATTATTATTGTTGTTGTTGTTGTTGTTGCTGTTGTTATTCTTATTCTTATTATTTGTAGATATATTTGAAGAAGATGATGAAGATGGAGGTAAACTTGAAGAATCAGATAATAGTATATCAGGAATATGTCCAATTTTGGGTAATATAATATTATTCTTTGAATTTTGTGAGTTGGTTTTCTTTTTATTCTTTAATTCCCTTGTATTACTAATATTTGATGTGATAGTAGTACTATTAAATGGAGTTAACTTATTACTATTATTATTATTATTATTATTATTGTTATTATTAAATTTCATTAGATTGTCATTATTAGATAAATTTGAATTAAAAGGGAACATTTTATAATTAGTATTCCATGTGTATGTGGAATCGTTCATATTATTGTTCATGTTGATTGAAGGAGATATTGGTGGTAATGTATTACCATTATGTGGTGAAGAAGACGATGCGGGGGGCGGTGATGATGATGATGAGGAGGAGGAGGACGACGACGACGACGACGAAGATGAAGAAAGAGAAGATAAAGATGGATGAGTGTTGACAGTGGGTATTGCCGTGTTTTGAATAGATATGAGACGGGTAGACATCGGTTTAGTGTTTGTGTTATTATTATTATTATTATTATCCCCTTCCATTAAATGTAATTGTCTTGGATTTAAAATAATATTAGTATGATCTTCTGTAGTTGAAGGAGAGAATGTAGACGGAGATATTGAGGACGAAGATGATGGTGATGATAATGATGCTGAATATGGATGTGCTAGTATAGTGTGTAGAGATGGTGTATTAGCGATTGCGTTGTTTGTATTATTATTATTATTCTTATTATCATTATTTTCATCAAAATCAATTTTACCGCCGGCGTCGTCAAAATTTGGGAAATTTGTGTTAATTAAATTATTGTGTGTGGTGGTGACCATAATGATATTTTCATGAGGAGAAAGAGAAGGGTTTTCTTCTTGTTGTAAAGGAAGTGGGGGAAGTGTATTCTTATTATGGTGGTGGTGATGTTGTTGAGGTGTAAGTGGTTCAGAAGCATTCATTTTGGTATCAGTGAGTGTAATAGTATTATTCTTGTTGGTACTGATACTCTTGCTGGTGGTAGTTGGGGAGGTAGTATTAATAATAGTATTATTATCAGTGTACTGTGGAAGTATAGTTGGTGTTGGAGTATTATTTGGTGCTTTCATTATTGGATACATATGTTCGATATGAGGTAATAGTACTGTTTTCTCCACTGCTTGTTGTTGTTTCTCTTCAGTATCTAGAAGAAGAGACATATGTATGCGTGTATGTATATATGTGTGTATATATGTGTGTGTAGGTATGTATATATGTATGTATGTATTATCTTAGTTGGGGTATATATATATATATATGGTGAACTGAATAGTCTGTACAAAGAAAGCAAAAACTCCGTCTGAACACACTATCCCTCTATATATGTGCGTGTCTTGGTATTGGTAGAAGGATGGGGAAGGCTAATAGATGTAATCTATGATATATATGTATATCACATATATCCAAAGGTACAAGAAATTGGAATGAAGCCAATTTTTTGAAACCAGAAATTAACCGCCCAGGGGTGTAAACGTGAGTGGAGAGAGAGACTGCAGCACCTTGGGTGGGAACAGAGACGCTCAGAGCTATACACACAACTGTGCATACAACGGTACCACCGTCAGCACAGACAGAGACAGAGTGTGTCTATGTCTAAAATATATATATATATATATATGCTATATACTATAACAAGAGCATGGCGACGGTAGCCGGGATCCACAACCCGTAGCCGGAAATCCCGCAGCTGGGAGTGAAATCCCGGAAAAACGCTAACCCGGGTAACACCTATTGCCCCCCGGCCTATTGTTCTTGCTCCTCAGCAAGGGCCCCGCCAGGTTCTCCCGTCGTTCCGCACGGCCCAGCCCTGATCTGCCAAGAAAATTGAACCCTCTTTCTTTCTTTCCCACTTCCAGTAATTTGCAAAATTTAAAGAATAGAGAGAACAAAAGTGTAGTATACAAACGTAAACAGAACATTATTTTATTCGCATACACAGAGAGGCAACAGACAACAAAAGCCTAATACTGTAATCCACAGCATTACTATACTAGAGTATATTCCCCATACAGCACAAACAACTGATAGAATTGGTTTGGGTAAAGGGCACAACTTAAAAAACAAAATAAATAAATAAATAAATAAATAAATAACTGACCAATAATTCACCACTTCCATTCGTTATACAAATACATATATTTGGTTATTATTGATATTTTACTTTGTTCTGTTTTGGTTTGTTTTGATTAGTTGAACTTTTGTTAAACCCTCCTATGAAATAATGATAATACAACAAATGAATCTATTAACAGAAAATAATATTATCAATACTCCTATACATTCTCACCCTCATACTCACAACAATAGTCCCAGTACAACTACAACTACAACTACTCATGAAACCACTATAGATAAATTCTCTATCACTACAGATTCAAATATTAATACTCCAAGAGGAAGGGATTCAAATCATTTGAATAATAATTCTTCTTTATCCGTATCAATCTCATCATCAACAAGTAATAATGATAATGATATTATACTAAATAATAATAATAATAATAACCTTATCCATACAAATTCATACATTCATGATGATAATAACCAAATATTATTAAATACAAACGTATCAAGAAATAATTCACTAATATCAAACCATTCATATAATACTAATAATAAACATAAACATAAACAAAATAGCATACCACAACAACAGCATACTAATAATTTGAAAAAAATTAATACTCATGATTCACAATTTACTAATACTAATATTCCATTTCATGCCAAAAAACATTCCACAATTGTACCATTAGATGAAACAAGATTGAAAAGATTATCAATTCAAGAAGAACCACAGAAATCTATTCCTCATCATCCCTCCACCACCACCACCACTCCTACTCCTACAAGCAACAAACATATAGGATTGAAAAAATCTGATTCGGCAACAAGAGAAATTCAAAAAATGAGATTAACTTTATTAAATAAAAAGGAAATGAAAAGGAAAAGGAAAACTTTCTTAATTGATGATGATAGAGTATTAATCGGTAATAAAGTTAGTGAAGGGCATGTAAATTTCATTATTGCATATAATATGTTAACAGGAATTAGAGTCTCTGTATCACATTGTTCTGGTATAATGAAACCATTAATTTTACAAGATTTTAAATCCACTAAAAAATTAGCATTCGATTATCATGGTAATGAATTAACTCCATCATCACAATATGCGTTTAAATTTAAAGATTATTCTCCTGAAGTGTTTAGAGAATTACGTGCATTATTTGGCCTAGATCCAGCTGATTATCTTGTTTCATTAACATCAAAATATATTTTAAGTGAGTTAAATTCACCGGGGAAAAGTGGATCCTTTTTCTACTATTCAAGAGATTATAAATATATCATTAAGACAATTCATCATTCTGAACATATCCATTTAAGAAAACATTTAAAAGAGTATTATAATCATGTTAAGACAAATCCAAATACTTTATTATGTCAATATTATGGTCTACATAGAATTAAAATGCCAATATCTTTTGAAAATAAAGTTAAACATAGGAAAATTTATTTTTTAGTCATGAATAATTTGTTTCCACCACATTTAGATATTCAAAAGACATTTGATATTAAAGGCTCTACATGGGGCAGATTTACTATAGTACCAAAAGACTGTTATAATAATGAAATTGATGATGATGCCTCAGAAAATAATAATAATAATAATAATATAATACGAACAAGACCCGTGTTGAAAGATTTAAATTGGTTGGATGGTAATGAAAGAATTCAATTTGGTCCCATTAAGAAATCTAAATTTTTAAAACAATTAAAAGCTGATGTAAATTTATTGGCAAAATTAAATATTATGGATTATTCACTATTATTAGGTATTCATGATATGTCCAAAATTAATTCAAGATTCTTAGAATATGGAGACGGAGATAATGAAGATACCACTAATGATCCAAATAATAATACTAATAGTAATAATAATAATGAAATGGAATATACTTATGATGATAATACAATGATTAATAATAGTATCTTCCCACATTATTTCAAACAATATGAAGGTGGAATCAGATCATCAAACCAATTTAATCAAGAGGGTGATATCATTTATTTTATTGGAATTATTGATTGTTTAACAAATTATTCTCTATTGAAAAAATTAGAAACATTTTGGAGAAGTTTAAGTCATGATACAAAACTTGTTAGCGCAATACCACCAAGAGATTATGCAAATAGATTTTATGAATTTATTGAAGATTCTATTGATCCTTTACCTAAGGGGAAATATACTGATGATCCTAATAAGATGAACGATAAACACAACACTCCTACATTCAACAAGTTTCATGATTAGAAAATAAGGTGTTTATATACACAATATATACAAGTTGAATCGATCTAGAGCATTTACTTATTTTAATAATATATTGCATTCTTTTTATATACTGCATACAAACAATTATTGTGACATGGTTTCAGTCTGATATGAGTTAATGGTGATCCAACGTGGGGCTTTACTACGCGACAATACTAAATTTTTTTTTTCTTCAAAAAAATATTTAACTAATATTTCAGAAGCCTCGAAGAAAAGTCCTGAAACATCATCTAAGGCAAGCTGTATATGAGATACATACCCCACCTCATTACATTAGAATAAAGGGTAACGAAAGAGACAGAGAGAGAATAAAACAAATACACATGTCACAACAATATTACCAACAGGGTCCTCCTCCAGGACCACCACCTCAAGCTTATTATCAGCAAGGCCCACCACCAATGCAACAGGGATATTATCAACAAGGACAACCACCAATGCAACAAGGTTATTACCAGCCACAGCAACAACCTGTATATGTTCAACAAGCACCACAGAAAAGTGATGATGGTGATTGTTGTGGTACCTGCTGTAAAGTCATGTTATGTTGTTGTCTTTTCGAAATGTGCTGTACTGATTAAAACACCCTTATTAAAGGGAGGGAGCGATATTATCCAGTCATCAAAATTCCATAGTTGATAATCATTGTTGAGCAATGCGTGTAGATGTGTACTGTAATTGTATAATATTATATATTTGTGTAGAAGATAAAATTCTAAATTTTTCACATTTTTTTTATAACATCATTTTTAACCTTGAACTCAATTTTTCTTCATGGAAAACATATGAACAAATGGTTATTTTGTAACCCCAACTACTTAATTTTATATATTTGAATCTCCACATTCTAACCAATACAATAATTACTGATTTTTGTTCCAAAAATAGAGAAATAAATAGGTCACTAGTAACTTCAAAAAAATTGAAAATGCTCGTGTAGCTCAGTGGTTAGAGCTTCGTGCTTATAGTAATTTTGTCAAATTTTCGAAATTTCTGTACAAAAGTGGATTAAATTATTCCACCCGAAAAGCAACGCGACCGTCGTGGGTTCAAACCCCACCTCGAGCACTTTCTCTTTTTTTTGCGACGGTTTTGGCACTGGCCGTCTGGAATGATCTAGACTGCTTTATGGGAAAAAAAATAATAGTGTAGTGAAATTAACTTTAATACACTATGAGAAGGCGATGAGCTTGGATATAAGTCATCTTTAAACTTATCGTTAACCCTGGAGGAATACCTCATAATTGCTAGTTAGTACCCCCAGAATACTCCATTTCAAGGATCAGGATGGCTGGTAAGAAAAACAAAGGTAACAAGAATGAACATTCCAATGGTTCCAAAAAGCAAGATGTAGACGTCGAAGATCGTTTACAAGCTGTTGTATTGACCGATTCCTTCGAAACCAGATTTATGCCATTGACGGCGGTTAAGCCAAGATGTTTATTACCTTTGGCTAATGTGCCATTAATCGAGTATACTTTGGAATTTTTGGCTAAAGCAGGCGTTAGTGAAGTCTATCTTATCTGTTCTTCTCATGCTAATTTAGTGGATGAATACATTGAAAATTCTAAATGGAATTTACCTTGGTCCCCATTCAAAGTTGTCACTATTATGTCTCCTGAGGCCAGATCAGTTGGTGATGTTATGAGAGATTTGGATAATAGAGGTATGATTACTGGTGATTTCATCTTAATCAGTGGTGATGTGGTGACAAATGTTGATTTCAATAAGATGCTTGAATTCCATAGAAAGATGCATGCACAAGATAAAGATCATATTGCTACTATGTGTTTGAGTAAAGCTAGTCAATATTACAAGACAAGAACGTATGAACCAGCTGCATTCATTTTGGAAAAGGGTAATAATAGATGTATTTATTATCAAGATTTACCTTTAGTGAGTTCCAAAGAAAAACCATCGGTTGAAATTGATCCTGAATTATTAGAAGGTGTTGATGAATTCGTTATTAGGAATGATTTAATCGATTGTAGAATTGATATTTGTACACCACATGTCCCACCAATCTTTCAAGAAAATTTTGATTACCAATTATTGAGAACGGATTTTGTTAAAGGTGTGATTTCCAGTGATATTTTGGGTAAACATATATATGCTTACATTACTGATGAATATGCAGTCCGTGTAGAAAGTTGGCAATCCTATGACACTACATCTCAAGATTATTTAGGTAGATGGTGTTACCCCATGGTATTGGAATCCAATATGCAAGATAATCAAACATATTCATACGAATCGGGTCATATTTATAAAGAGAGCAACGTGGTTCTTGCACAATCATGTAAAATTGGTAAATGTACCGCAATTGGGTCCAATACCAGAATTGGTGAAGGGACCATAATTGAAAACAGTATTATTGGTAGAAATTGTCAAATTGGTGAAAATATTGTTATTAAAGATAGTTATATTTGGGATAATGTTATCATTGGTAATAATGATATTATAAATCACTCTATTGTGGCATCAGGTGCCAAATTGGCTAATAACGTAGAATTAGAAGATGGTTGTATAATTGGGTTTAACGTTGTCATCGACAATAATGTCACTATTCCAAAGGGTACCAAAATTTCTGCTAAAGAGATTACATCTATTGAAGCTGCCACTTTTGGCGAAGACACTACTGATTCCCTTGATAGCAGTGATACTGAATATGACACGCAATCTTCTACCACTGAGCATAAATTCTCTTTATCTACTAATTTAGTGGGAACCAATGGTGTTGGTTTTGTCTATGATAGTGATTTCTCTGATGATGAAGAGGATACTGTGAGTGGGCCATACAGGGTTTCTAACTCATTGGCACATCAAATTGAAGATCTATACTTGAGTGATGCCTCCATATCGTCCACCAAGAAAAGAACAAAGAAGAAGAGAACCATGTCTGCTAGTAGTATGTACACCGATAGAGAAGATATTGGATCTTCTTCATCTGAAGAAGAGGAGGAAGATTTTGCTGTGGAAGGTCTTGCTACTGTCGAGAGAGCTTTAGAAAATAATCATGACTTAGACACTGCAATGTTAGAATTAAACACATTAAGAATGAGTATGAATGTTACATACCATGAGGTTAGGGTGGCTACTGTTACCGCTCTGGTAAGAAGAGTGTACCATTTCATTGCCACTCAAACATTGGGACCAAAGGATGCAGTGACTAAAGTGTTTACACAATGGGGCCCACTTTTCAAGAGACAGGCATTCGATGAGGAAGAGTACGTTGATTTAATGAATATTATTATGGATAAAATCGTAGACGAGAATTTTGAAAGACACGATCTAATATTGTTCAGTGCATTAAACGCCTTGTATGATAATGATATACTAGAAGAAGATGTGATCTATCAATGGTGGGATACCATTTCAAACGATCCTAAGTACGACGAAGTTAAGAATCTGACTGCTAAGTGGGTCGAATGGTTAAGAACCGCGGACGAGGAATCCTCTGAAGAAGAGGATGATGAATAGAGAGAGGATATTATAGATAGACTAGAGATCCAAAAACAAAAGACTCACAAAAGCAAGGCATTTTCAATCACCATATTTACGTATGTATGTATATATATCAAACTAACTATTAACAACGACACATTTAACGTGAAAGAATCGATGAGGCAAGCTGTATCTCAGATCTTAGCTTCCTTCTTCCAGTGAGCACCCTTTATCTTGATAAGGCAGAGCTTACCCGGAGTGGTGAAAAGTGTTTCCGCTTTTTCTGGATTAGAGGAAAAAATAGAACCACATTTTGAAACAGCGTTTAAGAAGAAAAACATATAGGAAAGCCCAAAGACGGCTTTCACTGTTTCGTAGTGATAGTAACTACGTCGTCGGGAGTTTCTTCTTAAAAGAAAAATAAAGTTAAGACTACATTCATATCCGGTTATAGAGATTCATTATTTGTTCCTATTTGTTTTACTTGTTCCTATTTTTTACCAGATAAAAAAAGGAGAGAAAGAAAAAAAAACCTCTACTGGGCCTGCGAATATCTATATATCAGAATAATACTTAACGTTAAGTGGATATATATTCCCTCCTACTTCACACTTTAAAAACCTTTTCGATTAATTAAAACTACAGAATCTACAATGCAAACTTTAAAATGTGTCGTTGTCGGCGATGGTGCTGTCGGTAAGACTTGTTTATTGATTTCATACACTACAAACCAATTCCCAGCTGACTATGTCCCTACTGTATTCGATAACTATGCAGTTACAGTTATGATTGGTGACGAACCATACACTCTAGGTCTATTCGATACTGCTGGTCAAGAAGATTATGATAGATTAAGACCACTTTCGTATCCATCTACAGATGTATTCTTAGTTTGTTTCAGTGTTATTTCTCCACCATCTTTTGAAAATGTTAAAGAAAAATGGTTCCCAGAAGTGCATCATCATTGTCCTGGTGTTCCATGTCTAGTGGTTGGTACTCAAATAGATTTAAGAGATGATAAAGTTATAATTGAAAAATTACAAAGACAAAGATTACGTCCGATTACACAAGAACAAGGACAAAGACTAGCTAGGGAACTGAGAGCTGTTAAATATGTAGAATGTTCTGCTTTGACCCAACGTGGGTTGAAGAATGTCTTTGATGAAGCAATTGTAGCTGCTTTAGAACCACCTGTTATTAAGAAGAGTAAGAAATGTACCATTTTATAAACTAGGTTGTAATGAAAAGGGTAAAAGAAATCCAAAGAAATTTATTATTATTAGTATTAGTATTATTATTATTTTGATATGTTGTTATGTATAGTGTCTATCATCTTTTTATAAAAACGCAAACAGTCGTATTATTATTATCAGTGAACTTGTTAGGGCAGGTTTTGAAGAGTCACTGGCGTGAGCCTGGTATTTTTGCCCCCAAGCATTACAAATGTAACAATTAGTCCTTGTGTAAAGAATTGATATATTTCTAGACGATAACCCCAAGATATTTAGATTATATATTAATTTCTGCTACTTTTCTGATTGTACTACGTAGTAGCCAAACTTTAACATAGTTAACGAAAAACTCGAAATAGCTAAATTTTTATTATGGTGAAAAAAAAAATCAATAAAACTGAAAAATTTATGAAATATTGAAAGGTGGGATATAGCAATTGATATAGTTAAGTCTTCAACAGAAGAAGGAATAACAACAACAACAAGCCAAGAAAGGGTCTATTAAATATACAATGGCTCAAGTTTATAATAATACTGGATCCAACACATTGTTTTTGGGTGGGGAAAAAGTGAGCGGAGATGATATTCGTAACCAAAACGTTTTAGCTGCGATGGCCGTGGCTAATGTTGTTAAATCGTCTTTGGGCCCCGTTGGGTTGGATAAGATGTTGGTTGATGATATTGGTGATTTTACAGTGACTAATGATGGTGCTACCATCTTATCTCTATTGGATGTTCAACATCCAGCAGGGAAGATTCTTGTTGAATTAGCACAACAACAAGATCGTGAAATTGGTGATGGTACTACCAGTGTAGTTATTATTGCATCTGAATTGCTGAAAAGAGCCAATGAATTAGTAAAGAACAAGATTCATCCAACTACAATTATTACTGGTTACAGAGTCGCATTAAGAGAGGCCATTCGTTTCATTAATGAAGTCTTATCATTGGATGTGGAATCTTTAGGCAAAGAAACTTTAGTGAATATCGCCAAGACTAGTATGTCTTCAAAGATTATTGGTTCTGATTCTGACTTCTTTAGTAATATGGTTGTGGATTCCTTGTTAGCTGTTAAGACCACAAATTCTAAAGGGGAAACCAAGTATCCAGTGAAGGCGGTCAATATGTTAAAGGCCCATGGTAAATCTGCTAGGGAATCTATATTGGTACAAGGGTATGCGTTGAATTGTACTGTTGCCTCTCAAGCCATGCCAAAGGAAATTACAGGTGGTAATGTGAAGATTGCATGTTTGGATTTAAATCTACAAAAGGCACGTATGGCTATGGGTGTTCAAATTAATATTGACGATCCAGAACAATTAGAACAGATCCGTAAGCGTGAATATGATATCGTTCTTGATAGAGTTCAAAAGATTATTGATTCTGGTGCTCAAGTAGTATTAACTACTAAAGGTATTGATGATTTATGTTTGAAAGAATTCGTGGAAGCTAAGATCATGGCTGTGAGACGTTGTAAGAAGGAAGATTTAAGGAGAATTGCTCGTGCTACTGGTGCCACACTAGTTAGTTCCATGTCTAATTTAGAAGGTGATGAGACTTTCGAATCCAGTTATTTGGGTACATGTCAAGAAGTGGTTCAAAGTAAATTTTCTGATGATGAGTGTATTTTAATTAAAGGTACATCTAGACATTCTTCTTCCTCTATTATCTTACGTGGTCCAAACGATTATTCATTAGACGAAATGGAAAGATCTATGCATGATTCTTTATGTGTTGTGAAGAGAACTTTAGAAAGTGGTAATATCGTCCCCGGGGGTGGTTGTGTGGAAAGTGCATTAAACATATATTTAGATAATTTTGCCACCACTGTGGGATCTCGTGAACAATTAGCCATTGCTGAATTTGCATCTGCTTTATTAATTATTCCAAAGACTCTTGCTGTCAATGCAGCTAAGGATTCAAGTGAATTAATTGCCAAATTGAGATCATATCATGCTGCAGCCCAATCTGCTAAACCTGATGATTTAAAGAGAAGGGCATATAAGAATTATGGGTTAGATTTGATCAAGGGTAAAATTGTGGATGAAGTAAATGCTGGTGTCCTAGAGCCTACTGTTTCCAAGATTAAATCATTAAAATCTGCATTGGAGGCATGTATCGCCATCTTAAGAATTGACACCATGATCACAGTGGATCCTGAACCACCAAAGGAAGATCCTCATGCTCATTAATGGATCTAGTTGAATAAGTGCTTCAATCTTTCGACATATATAAGAGAATAGAATATAAATAATACTTATATAAATTCTAATGTAAACTACTTAAACCCTATCACCATAACCAACCTTTACCCTGGAATCATAGGGTTTGGAAAATTAGATGTCTTCCAATATTTTGTTGCCCTAACAGGGCAATTTTTTGAGGAAACAAATATTCTTTTCATGCAAGGGTTAGGCAACCATACTCCTGGGAACAATAGAACTGTCAACGAGGAAAAACCGGACACCAGCCACAAACCCACACACCGCACTGGGGTAGTATCGGGCTTTCCCAACGACACAATAGGGCTACGAGGGAAAAGTGGGGCCCAAATCTGCCGTCTCTTTTGTTTCCAATTATGGTAGACGCGAGGGTTTCCGCGGAAAAAAAAATATACTTTGAGAGAAAGCGGGAATAATGAGAGTGAAAAAAAAAAAGCTCGAGAAGCTCGAGATGCGAACTGGAATTTGAAGTTTTGCAACTGAGCTCGAAGCAGAAATTAGTCAACAAACCCAAAAGCAATTTAGAATCCAGGCCATCACTAAGAAGTAAAAAGGAGATAACAATTTTGTGAGGTCCCTCGTGAAGCAGCCGTGTCATTTTTTCCTTTCCTTTAAGTCCTTCGTTCAGTTTTTGTTTCCTTTTCGACAGGCATCTTTAGTTTTATTTTTCCTGTTAATTCCATTAGAAGGCTGCTTCGAGACAGCGACGAATCTGCCTACTATTTTGAAACTTTATGGGAAGTGATCCCGGTAGAAACAATAATACAATGATGACTGGTACTCCGATGATGCAATCTGGTGTCACAGATACAAACAATTCGTATCCTAAGATGAATACTATGGTGTTTGATAGCAAGGTAAAGCAGAACAATAGTAATAGTACGAATGGTAATAATAGTAATCAGTTTGACGGCAAACAAATTCCGCATTTCGATAATACGATAAATACAACCGATTCAAGTGATACAAATATTCGTATAAAGGAAAAGTATGTCGAATTGATTGAATTAGATGGGAAAAGGGTCTCTAAGACATCCAAAGGTAAGAGAAAATTTCATTCTAAATCCAAGACTGGGTGTCTAAATTGTAAGAGGAGAAGAGTGAAATGTGATGAGGGTAAACCCACATGTAAGAAATGTAATAATTTGAAATTAGAATGTGTCTATGCACCAGTGGTTCCAAGTATAAAGGCTACTACTGAGGATACAACAACTGCTGCTAATAATAATGATACCACTGACAATTCTCCCAGAACACCGAATGATCCTAATGTGAAAGTAGATACCCCTTCAAGTGGTAAATCCTTAGGTAGTCCAGTCGATAGTGGTACTATTCACAAGAGGGTGCCTAAAAAGAAGGTAAAAACGGTAGTCAAATATATTACAAGAAAGGCAGACGGTACTATCGAAGTGTCAGATAAATTTGAAGACGAAAATGATAATTCCTCAACTTCAAATAAGAAAGCTCATAAGAGACCACACCTTCAAGGGGTTCCCATTCCACCTGTAAACAATCAGCCTATTCACTTAAACAATAATAGTTCTTACTCGCAGATACCAAAGATGGTGAAGACTGAACCCAAAAATAACGAAGAAATATTGAAAATTTTAAACACCATTAATCCTCCCGTCCCTGATACATCAAATAATCTAGCTAACCTCATTCAAAACAGAATGGGGAGTAGTATACCTATAGATATTAATAATAATAATACAGTGATGCAAGGTATAACCACTTTACAATCCCTGATGGCAAAAAGTGGGTCAAATTTTTCAGAAGGTAATCCTAATATTATTAATAATAATACCATCAATAATAATAACAAGTCTGATAGCAACATAAATAATAATAATAATCCTTCAAATTCTGTTTCCAATAATGCCACAGCCCCCGGTGATAATAATTTTAGTTCCAATAATAACCAACTTCATCCATTACTAGCAGCTGCAGCAACTTTCCTAAGTAAGAATAGTAATAATAATTTAATGAACATGATAAACGGAGTAGCAAATAATACAAATAAAGCAACTAATTCATTAACAAATAATTTTACCGCCAACCTAGTGTCAAATTTGTTATCTAACCCAACTGGACTGCAGCAACTGCAGCAAATGACAACTAATATGAATAATATGGGTAAAGAAAATAACGTTAATTTAAATGTGGAGAGTCATAAAAACTTCAATGACCAATATAATGTACCACAAAATAATTTGCATTCTGCTGTTGAGACAGCTAATCCATACGGAATGCATTTTGTCAATGAAAACAATAATAATAATCCAAATAATATTACAGGGCCAAATTTACCAGGTATTGCTAGACTGTGTTAGCGAATATGCAAAACTTTGTTGGTAATCATAATAGTACTAATAATAACATCGGTAATAACAATGTTGTAAATGCTACTGTTAATAACAATAATAATAGTGATAATACCAAACAGCAATTACAGTATCATCTGAGTCAGCAATTGCAGTTACAACAGCATCAGCAAATTCAATTACAACAAAACCAACAATATCATGTTCAACAACAACAGCAATTACAAAATCAGCAACAACAATTTTTACAACAACTTCTTGAGCAAGATTTGACTCAACAAACACAGTCTACTGTCGATCAGTCGGTATTGCTATCCTCTCAATTACAACAACAACAGGCCCAGATGCAATTATCAATGAGCCCATTACCGTTCAATGATGAAAATCTAAATCAATTATCAAGACTCACACAACAACAACTATCCCAAACACCTGATCTTAATTCAAGTAATTTCAATCAAGATACAACCAGTGGTAATAACAACAATAATAATTCCCATGGTATAAATAACAACGATAATATTCAAATTAACAATAATAAAATTAACAACAATGGACTAAAGTCTGGTTTAAATAGAACTCAAAGTAATGGGTTCCCAACGGCAGGGATTGGTGGTATCGTGTATGATTTCCAAGAACTACTGGGAATTAAATTGAATAATAATCAAAGTGTGGATGATAGACGTGCATCTAAAATAACAAATGCACAAGAAGCACTGGCTACGATGCAAGAAGAAACTGAAAGAAGTTCTAGAAAGGAAAACTCTAATAATGATAATAACAGCAATAAAGGAAGTGGTGGCAGCGATAATGATAACGATAATAATGGAACAAGATTATTGGACGGGGATACTAACGATGCATCGAATGCATTAGAAAGATCTGTGATATCGCCTATGTTGCAACATGAGGTGCCAACCGCCACATCACTATTGTCACAGATGACGGGGACGACCCTGGCATCTGCTTTGTCTCCGCCTGCAATTTTAGGAACAAGAAACAGTAGAGAGGATACTACCAATAAGGAAAAGAACCATAAGCCCAAAAAGGAAAAGAAGAAAGTTACTGGGATTGCAAAGTTATTAGAACTTTCTACAAAGGCAAATTTAAATCTTGTGGATATGAAATTATTTCACCATTATTGTACTACTGTTTGTTATACGGTGAGTTCTGCGCAAGTATCTGTGACTGAAGTATGGAGTAAAGCTGTCCCAGAGTTAGCATTTGAATATCCGTTTTTGATGCATTCTTTATTGGCGTTTAGTGCTACTCATTTATCACGAACTTTACCTGGATTAGAGCAGTATGTGTCTTCCCATAGGTTAGACGCATTAAGATTATTAAGAGAGGCTGTATTAGAAATTTCAGAAGAAAACACTGATGCACTTGTGGCTAGTGCATTGATCTTGATCATGGATTCCTTAGCTAATGCTACAAGTGGTAGTCCCGGTTCTAGTGTTCAATCGTCATCTGCTTGGATTTTCCATGTGAAGGGGGCTGCAACAATTTTAACTGCTGTATGGCCCTTAAGTGAAAATTCAATCTTCTATGATCTAATTTCAGTGGATTTAAGTGATTTAGGTGATGTAATTAATAAAGAAAATGGTACTGTATCTGAATTAATATGTTTTGATGATAGTATATCAGATTTATACCCAGTGGATATTAATTCACCATATCTGATTACTTTGGCGTATTTAGATAAATTACACCGTGAAATCAACAATTCTAATTTAATTCTTAGAATCTTTGCCTTCCCTGCTTTATTAGATAAGACCTTTTTAGCATTATTAATGACAGGTGATACCAATGCAATGAGAATTATGAGGGCATATTATAAATTATTAACTAACTTTACAACAAGAGTAAAGGATGAAGTTTGGTTTCTAGAAGGAATATCTCAAGTATTACCTGATGATGTTGATGAATACAGTGGAGGTGGTGGTATGCATATGATGTTGGATTTCTTAGGTGGTGGGTTACCATCTATGAATTTAACTAATTTATCGGACTTTATGTAATATTCTGTAATTTTGTTATTTTTCTTTTATTGAAATTGATAGAATCTATATATATATGTATTATTTGACTCTCTTAGAGATGTTTAGTTTTGGTCTAACTTAGCTTTAAGTTACGTCTCAAAGTGAAAAATTTCTAGAAAATTCCTTGACATTTTAGTATGGTGAAAAATTACGTGTAAAATTGAAAAAGATATAAAGAAAAGGAAAACTCAAAGGTAGACATAGCAAAAC
The DNA here is from genome assembly GCA_030571515.1 of Monosporozyma aquatica. Classification (NCBI taxonomy): domain Eukaryota; kingdom Fungi; phylum Ascomycota; class Saccharomycetes; order Saccharomycetales; family Saccharomycetaceae; genus Monosporozyma; species Monosporozyma aquatica. The sequence continues at coordinate 126,433 of JAJLXW010000501.1, forward strand.
CAGCTAGGTATAAGAAGATACAAAAGAAGATTGTGGATGGATTTTGTCTACTAGAATAGGTACGAAGCAAACAAGTGAGGAAAAAACAAAATGGTTGTGAATCCAAATAACTGGCATTGGGTGGATAAGAATTGTATTGATTGGGCTCGTAAATATTTTCAAACCAAACTAATTGATTTGAACACAGAAGAACATAATGGTAAATATGCTGAAATTAAATCAATTTCATCTATTGAAGGTGACTGTGAAGTGAATCAACGTAAGGGTAAAGTGATTTCATTATTTGATTTGAAGATTTCTATGTTGATTCAAGGTCATGTTAACGATGAAACATTTGAAGGTAGTATTGTTGTTCCAGAGGTGGCCTTTGATAGTGATATCGACGATTATCAATTTGAAGTTTCTATTTATAAAGAGACAAGTGTATTAAATACTGTAAAGCCAGTTATCAGGGAATATTTATTACCTCAATTGCGGGCAATTTTCCATCAATTTGGTAAGGATTTATTATTTGAACATGGTAATGATATTCAAGTCCCTGAAGAACAAGTCAAATCACAATATACCAAAGCTAACCAACAAAATAGTTTTGCTGGGTCCACTGATAAGGCCGCCGGTGCTGTAAAAAACACTAAGTCGAAACCTGCCGCTACCACTACTGCTTCTACTACTTCTACTACCGTGAAGACAAAGGAAGGTGATAAGAGTGTTAAGATTCCGGTGGTAAACACAAGCGGTGGTAACACAGTGACTATTCACTTAGAACCTTCATTTAATGTACCAGCATTTGAAATTTTCAACACATTTATTGATAAAGAACGTATAATGATGTGGTCTCGTTCTGGAATTAAAGAATTAGAGACTGGTAAAGATAGTAATGGATCTCAATATTTTATGGTTGGTGATAAATTTGAATTATTTAATGGTAATATTGAAAGTGTGTTGATGGAAAGTAAATTGGGTAGTAAATTAGTCTTTAAATGGAGATTAAGGGATTGGAGAGATAAATTATATTCTACCATGGATATGGAATTCCATGAATCACAAGAATATCATGAGACTAAGATTCAAATTACATGGAGCGGTATCCCAGTTGGAGAGGAAGATCGTGTTCGTGCTAATTTTGAAGATTACTATGTGAGACCAATCAAGTTGACCTTTGGGTTTGGGGTTGTTTTATGATTACACAATTAATAAACGTATATATATGTAGTAATTATATACACAATGTGTTAACCGAATGTAATATAAATTCATTCATTCATTGAACTAGGATAATTAACCTTGATAGTTTCATCACAACCTGAGTGGTCCAGGGCTAATTTTGTGATTTCATGGAAACCCTGACTTCCGTACGAGAATTCGAAACGGTTATGACCTGACACCTCATGAATAACCCTAACAAAAGTAGAATCTAAACGACACAATTTTGACGTAATGGTTTACTGAAAAGGGTAAAAGATATCTGTTGACAAAATATGACAGCAAAAAAATCAAAAATAGAAAAAAAGAGAAAAAAACTCCGTTAATCCGAAAGGCTGTTGCCAAAACTTTGCTTCTATTGTTCTCCGGTTTCTATTATGTTGTGCATTTGCACAACAATGGGAACTCCAATGATGCTTCCATTTATTGTCTAGAGAACAAAGGAATCGGTGGAATACTGGAGGTATCCTGCAGGACAATAGGCGTTCCCCGAGTGCTCGAAGAAGACGTGTTCGATTTTCGATATACCAATTATTGGTCCACCCAATGGCAAAAGTGGGATTTTCCCAAGTGTTCGATTTTCACGCGTAAGATTTGGCTTCAAGAAACGGTATTTACAATATCTACAATCCCAGCCAGGTTTATTTGTAGTTGACTAATACATGTCATGGTGAGGCCGGCTTTGATTGCAACGATAAGTAAGGAAGGTTGGTCATTGTCTCGAGTATAGGGCCCGTTTAACACATATCCTCTTTGATAGGTAAAATTCTTTATTTTTATTTTTGCCAAGAATAGTATAAATATATAAAGGAAACAAGAAAGAAAGGTTTTGACACATTTACATTTGACCACTTTGTTTTGTTTCTGTTTTTGATTATATTTTTGCCAGCACCAACCAGCCTGAAAGGTAATACTACTATGCCGGGGGTACTCAAGAAAACAACTAGTCAACCTTTTAAGGATGATGAAAATAATAATATTATTACTACTGAGAATAGGAGAAAGAAGAAAAATAAAAATGATCAATTTCAAACAACAAATATGACTAGGTCCAATTTTATGAATTCAAAAGAAAATAATAGAGCCAAGACTTTACCCGATAATTTAAAATTAAATGGTGTCACACCAAGTGGTCTACCAAGATTATTTGTTTGTAATACTTGTACTAGGGCATTTTCAAGACAAGAACATTTAACAAGACATAAGAGATCTCATACTAATGAAAGACCTTATGAATGTGGGATTTGTACTAGAGACTTCACTAGAAGAGATCTACTGTTAAGACACGCTTTGAAGGTACATAACGGTAATTTAGGTGAAAATATTATCAAATCAAAACGTAAAAATGGCACCAATAAAAGGAAGAACTCCTCTACGATTTCGAAGAAAAATATTGGTATGGCAAGACCTTCCACCGCTACTAATAGTGGTAGTAATAGGGCCAGTACTATTGTGACTAGAAGCTTTGATACGATTTTGGAACAAGGAAATAGATCGTTACCGACAAAATTAAATAATAATAATAATAATAATAACTCTTCCACCAATGCTTCCTCTTTACCTTCATCCAAATCATCTATTTCCCCAGCTACAATTGTGGGATCGAATATATTAACCCCAACTTCAATCCCAATATCTAGTGATATTGCAGATTTTAATTCATATCAGCTTCCTTCCTCCACAAAGGTTAAGAAGGAATATCATCCAACTGTTCTAAATAACAGTACTGAGACAACAAACCTTTATCATCCTTTACCCAAGAGGAGATTCTCATTTAGTGCTCAATCTGCAGAAAATTATGCTTTACCATTATATCATCCAAATGATTTACCCACTTTAGATAAGATTCAGTTCTCTACTCCAACATTGATGCCAATGGATTTATATTCCATGTTCAATTTGGAAGACATTAACAATAATAATAACTTTAAAGGCACTTCTTCTTCTTCCATGACAGATAGTACCGGTGACAGAGCAAGTAATTCTGACAATATTGGCTATCCCATTAAAATAGAACAAATGGTTGATACAGTCCCCTTAGACATGAGTTTAGAAGATATTGATCCATTGGATATCAATACTGATATTTTAAATGGGCCTACAATCCATGATATTGTGGATAACAATAAATATAATGAATTATCATCATATCAACCCTTCAATTTAAACTACAACTATAATATCGACACACCAGACAATAATTCAAATTTTATTCTACAACCTTTTAAACCTATTGACTTCGAGGATCCCTCTATGACAAGAACACCCTTTATTTTATCACAGCAACCGCGATATGAAGAATATATTCACCAAAAGAATGAGCTAAGGTGGAATCGTCCCATATCAGCATCAACTTCCTCAATTTCTCCCTTAAATGCACAAGGCATTATGCCACATCTACCTACTTTAGAACAGCCCTTTAACAATGGTGTGAAAACTGAAACACAATCAATGTCTACAGGTTCTTATATAAAACCAGCTTTTGAAGTTCCATCATTATTTGAAAATATTTATAATGATTATATGACAAGAGAACGGAACGAAAATATTAAGAAAGAAAAAGAAAATGGTAATAATAATTATTCATTTTATGGAATTGATTACTTTACCTTAGCCAACATATCAAAAGCATCCCCAAGAGGCGACAAATCTATACCCAATGAAGAAGTTGGGCCAGTAAATACCCTTATTGATCATGGAACTATACAGGATAGTTTCACTGCCACGGTATTTAATGAACAGTTACATAGGTATTGCCACTATGTTATGAAATATTATTTAGACACATATGGCATTACACATACAGATTGTTCAGATCCTACCATGTTCTCCAAGGATTTATTATTACCAAGTTGTCATGAATTGAACATATTCTTAACACTATTTAAAGAAAACTTCTTAATTCATTATCCATTTATTCATGAAAGTTTATTATATTCTGATTTTCTCTCATTACAACGTTATTTGCATGAAGACCTTTCAATACAAGACACAGATATACAATTTGAACAAAATGGAGATATATTGCAGATGGCAAGGAGTGTTTGTTTACCGTTACTAATGGCTACTATGGGCTCCCTTTTCAAAAAAGGATGTCATCCAAAGACCATCATATTATATGAAATTAGTAGAAGGGCTTTACAAGTCTTCCTCGAATTAGAAAAAACAAACTGTAATAATCCTCATGGACACATTGGGACTATGAAGAAGGACTCATCTAATACTCAATGTACATGGCTAATACAAGTGTTTCTTCTAAATATAATATTTGCCTTATTTGCAGACGAGGTGAAAACAATTAAGTCAGAATTGGTAACAAGACAAGTAAGTGCAATATGCTCTGTTCTTAAAAGTCGCTATCTAAATCCGGTCTCTATGAAATCCTTTCAACTAGACCCTTTCACATCCCAAGCTCTGGAGATTACCTTTCCAAATTCTTTCCAGTTTATATTATTTGAATCAAAAATTAGATCAACCTTAATGCTTTATGAATATTGTCAATATTTGGATATATTTTATAACATCCAATGTTCATCTTTTTTAACATCTAAAGATATTGAAGAGTTGTGTATCCCTGAGGATGAAATTGTATGGAGGTCTGCTTCTTTAATTGACTACAGTTCGACAAATACAATCAAAAAGGTACATTGTGTCTCTTTCAGAGAATTTTACAATAGTTTTGGATTTAATCATTCCCGGTTTTTCGCTATTCCAGAATGTCTAGCAAAAACAATGATGTTTTATGAATTTAAATCAAGAAAAAGTTCACCCTTTACCATATTCTTAACAAAGATTAATACTAGAAAATTAGAATCAAATTTATCAGCGGGACCAATCTTAGATGATAATGAAAAATTAGCATCTACATCACTAATTAAAGATAGCACTACATTGAAAAATTGTTTAATGGCTATGATATATCTTAATATGATAGATAAGGATATTGGCAATAAGATATGGAATGGAGATATGAAATTGCTTTTTGATACCTTCCTGGATTCAAAGAAATTTAATATGTTAACGAAATGCTCTTATCATTTTTTGAATGATTTCTTAGTAGCTTTAAATTATTCTATACAGAATATTTCAAGAGTGTTACTACCAGAAGATTTACAACCAAGGGACGTCTTCGTTGATAGAAGAAAACTGACGATCTTCAACTTACAAGGTTTTTATTACAATTTCTTAGTGATCTTAAAATTTATCTTAGATTGTGAAAGGACCCCAAATTTCAAGCTACTATGCATATTTAATGATTTAAACAATATGGCAAATAAATTTCTGATTCCTCTTTTCAATCCATTTTACCCTGCAGAATTTCAGATATTTAATTTAGAGGAAATAAAAAAAGGTAGTGTCTCGTATTCTATTGAAAATATTGAAAATATCGAAAAGACTATTAATAGTGTACTCGTCTATTCATTCAATGATACATCCTTCCTTAATATGAGTAACCCAAATAGGGAAAATGAATTTTTGTTCCATTCAGGTTTGACTGATAATGACAGTATGTATAGCCAAGGAAATGAAATACAAAACTTTAGTGTATCGTCAATAAACCTACTGAAACTTTATCATACAAGTAGCCACTCCGGGATGAATAAACAAACATTTGCTGAAAGATACCATTTATCTTTAAAATTTGTTGTAATTGCTAAATGCTTCTTTTCTATATTAACAGAGCACTACTCGCATTGTAATATACTAAGAAAGATGATAGACGATTTTGAAAAGTTGGAAAGTATCATAAAACAAGAAGACAACCAGGCAGGGCTGTCAAGGTTAGATATAGGTACTTAACAAGAATATATTTGTGTATTATTTTATTTTTTTAATTGGTTAGGCAATCAACCTTGTGTATTATATTTACTAAATCTTACAGATCCTATATGCCTGAAACTATAAGAAAATAGATTCCTCATAGATTTGGTCTTAATTAAATTGCAGTTTTTTTGTATTGTCCTTGTCACTACGTCGTGAATATATTTATATAGTCCTATGTATATCAGTAATAAGATTCTTCAAAACCATTATTTCTATTAATAAGTGTCTGGATTAACCATTCCTTGCTTTCAATGTGATAGTGCACCTTAGTTTCACCATATCTTTCTCTAAAAAAATTTCTACAATCTTCCAATACTTTCGTAGTTCCTTTTTCATTTTCATTGACAAAGATGATAAGTTTATGGATACCCTTATCATTAACAGTCATAAGATCATCTAGAAGATCATTCCCGTTTGCAAGTAATTCTCCAATATTGGGAGATTGAAATAATTGTGAAACTCCTAGAGCCGAAAACGAAAATTTTATCATCTCATCCAAGTCCATTTTCCCACAGAGTAATACAGAGTAGCCTAGTAGTATATGCTTTCTTAAGTCAAGCTGTTGTTCTAATGTAGCATTGCGCATAAAATTAGAATAAAAATCAAATATATCATTCGACAGAACTACTCCTTTTTGATTATTATTCATCGCTCCAAATCGAAAAGTAATACCAGAAGGAAGAAGAAATTGATGTACTAAGGCAGGTGATAATTTATTACTCTGTGCACATGCTTCAATAAACCTCCAATGCAGCGTCGGCCATCCCAATGCCAAAGATTCCAAGTACTTTAAGCTTCTTAAATATTTTTCACTAATAATACAGGCAAACCTGTACTTATTATTTTGAATCTTCGATTTAAGTTTCAGCCCAAGGGCACGCTCCGAGTAAAGCTGATTACTCTGTACGGGTGTATCAAAGTCAAATAATTCATTAAGCCCATTATCAATAACATCACCACCGCCATTTTTTATGCAGTCTATTAAGGCCGTTTGAAGATGTGAGACCCCTGTGAGAACAAACAGACATTTGTCAAAGACCTTCCTTTCTTGCTTAAGTTGCTTGGAGATCTGCGTAAGCTGTACTTCACTGTGTTCTGATTCGATTTTACCAATGTCATCATCACTTTCTGGCTCAATGTAAATGGGTTTATTTGATCGATGAGTCTTTCTGGGAGAGTTTGTTTGGGCACGTGTTTGTCTTCTTGCTACGTAGTTCCCAGAGGAATTGGGATCAAAGTCTGTAAATAAAGTTTCCTCAATTCTGGTACGCTTCGCCCATAACTCTACAGGAATTCGAATTTCCCCCAATGCTTTGAGTAGCCTTTCTCCAGTCCTACTATGACCTACTTTTTCCAAGATCACTGTATCATATCCCCTAATACACCTAATAATATTTGGATCCCTTATTCGACACTCTAATCCACAAACTTTATAGGAGATATTATTTTCATCTTGTACGATATCGCCAATACGAATGTCAAGGTATGATACATCCTGCTGCTTTCCTACGTACCTTCCAGTAATAAAATTCACTGAGCAGTAGCCACTCTCATCATCCACGTCTAGTAGGATACCGGGATAATATTTAAAGTCTACGTCATACTGACACCAAACAGCATTCTTAAAACGAACATCATCTTTCGTCAAGTTTTGTGAATCAGTAAATCTGGCATTCGTTGGATAGTTGCCGCTGGCTGTAACTTGCTCTGATAGCTCCCCCTCTTTTGCTAGTTTCTTATGGGGAGATGAGACTTCGCTGCGAATCTCTTCTTGATCACTTAACTCAAGGGTTTCTAACTGTCTTTTAGCTGCCCTTTTTTTGATAACAACATGTTGAGAGTCATCAATATCAGAGTTTTGACTGAGTTGTTTCTCCTGTGGATTTATTGGATGATCAATCGTATCATCACTTTTCTCTTTATTCGAGCCACGCACTTTATCCAGAAAGTTCTGATAAATGGGAGCGGTTTCATTCGAGGTAGGTATGTATTCAGGATCATCATCCAGCTCTGGTATATCCTGTGTTTCCTCCATATCACTCTCTATGATCTCTCGGTCCGTTCTATTTGTAGTTAAGGAGCCATTATTTCTTGTGTAATCAGGAACTCTCGAGACCTCTAACGTAACAGTGGGACGGGATCCTCTGAATGTTCCCTCAGATAACTGCGAATCAAATAAGTGAGATATACCTTTTGATGGGCTACTCTTCTTTTCTGGAGAGCTAGTTTTCGGAACTTCCACATTGCCATATTCGTTTTGTTGAGTATCTAGGAAAGAGGATTGTTCAATATGCTCCTCTTGAGAGGGGGCAGTAGACTCATCAGTTTGTTTCACCATTGAATTTTCTACATCAGCCTGTTTTGGTATGTTTGTTGCATCTCTCTCTTCTTGGTCAGGATTCGAAAATATTATACCTTCAGTTTCTGTTATCAGCCGAGCATGGGGAGACTTGGTTGAAATTGGTTGAGTTTCTGTTTCTGACTGAACTCCAAGGCCTTGGTTCTGTTTTGGTTGTGTTTCAGTTCCCTGATAAACTTTTAGACCTTGATTTAAAATCAGCTGGGTATCTTCTAAAGCATGAGAATTGTGAGTTGGCCCTTTTTGTGTCTCTACTAGTTTGTCACATTTCACATCTGCTGAGAATGTAAGTGTAGAAGCAATAATTTGTGTCTCACTTAAATCTCTCCTCTCGTAGGAGTCATTATGTCCTTCAATTTCTTCATTATCATGGTGGAAAATTATAGTACCAGCACTTTGATGTTGTGATGTAATAATCTCCTTGTTAGGTAAATCAACTGATTCATTTTTCGGTGGTTCGATTGAAAAGATAACTATGCCTTCTTCTGCAGGGTGTATATTTTGATCATCTTGTTCCGCGTTGTTTTGGCCAGACTCTGAGAAGGATGGTCTCTGAAGAGCCAATACATTGTTATTCTTTATCCGAAACGAAGAGGAGTGCAGATTTTCAGTGGTACCTTGGGCATGGGATTGGGAGGATTCCGATCCCGAAAGATTGGTTTCATCTTTCCTTTTCCCTTTTGTCTTATCGTCGGAATGAGTGGCACGTGCATTATTTTCAAAAGTAATTCCTTGACTACCACTACTAGTAGATATATGCCTTATAGGTGACATTCTATTCACTTCATTATCAGCGGATGACGAATCTGGTTTCGGTTGCATTATACTTAAATCTTGACGATTTTCTAGGTGAGAATCCTCAATTACAGAAGTCCCAGTTGTTACATTTGGATCTGGAAGTGTTTTTTCATCAATCTCTGTAACAGATGTATTTTTATTTACGTCTGTTTCATCTGCTTCATATGTGGAATCATCTGAATCATCTTCTTGTTGAGCTTTAAATTTCTCTAAAAGATTCTTGCCTGGTGATCCATTCGATTTACGATATTTGATAATTCTATTAAAATCTGGTGTCCTTCTATTATACATTCTTCCTCTATAAAGATTCACAGTTGGATCACTTTCTTTTGTTTCACTACAGTTAAGTTCTTCACCAGGCAATAAAGAATGATGTTCTGGATCGCATTGGTCTTTCGATTGGATCTTGTTTGGTGTGGAAATGGCATTTGTCCCAATTTTCTGTGGTGATCTTTCAGGGAGTTGTCGAAGTGGAGAAGTCATCATTTTAACCACAGAAATTTCTTGATCCATATGTGCGCTATTATCTTCCTCTATATCACCATAATTGTACTCTGATCTTTTCTTGACAGGTCTAATATCACTCCGAGCCCTTTTCAAACCCATTCTTTTTTCAACATGCTGTATATTTGAAGTATTATTAGATGGCTCATCTCTTGACATTTGGACATTTGATTCGAATCCTGTGGTTTATGCTCTTTGTAAGCATGTACCAATGATATGTTTCAGTCATCGCGAAAAGTTGATAGTTATTTTTTTTTTCGCGATGACATTCTTATCTTATTTTCTTTTTGGGAAAAGAAAAATACAAAATGTCACAAATTAAAAGGACGTCAAACATTTTTATTTTTTTAGTAATGGACGATAAAGACCTTTTTTAAAAATAATATATATACATATCGCTGCAAAATATGTTTAGATTTATTCTACATATGAACTTTTTTTTTTTAAAATATTTTCCACATGATTCCATTTCTTTTCATAAGCTTGAATGATTTGGTTCTTTTCTTGAATAATAAAGAAGGCAGATAAAGGTCTCTTGTTTTTTCTCTCTTTTGTGTCCTTTGTTTTTCCTTTCATTTGTTCTTGAGCTCTTTGGAGTAACTTATTCGTCCTGTATTTTTCGTAAAGGTTATCGTTAGTAGTGTCTTTAAAATCCTGTAAATATGAACCGAGAATTATTCCTTTCAATAAGATAAAAGGACTTGTTCGATAATCTTCAATATAGCTTTCTTTATTATTATATATCCTCTTCCAAAAGACCTTTCCCTCATTCAAGGGATCCTTTTCTTTAACATTCCCACAAATGATGGGAAATGGCTGAACATCATCAATAAGTGAGGAGGATGCATCATCGTCTGTTTCACTCAAGGACCCAAAAACATCTTGTAATTTGTCTGAACCGAATTTAAAGGAATTGAGATTATTAGAATCCAATTGTGTTCTTAGATCATTTCTTAAATGACCCCAATGGTCTTTTGAAAACCTATCCGCCTTTCCTAACACAAAGATAATATTTGTATAGTTGTTAATTTTGTTTAGGATATCCAAATCAACTTCACTCAATCCTTGATAATTTGCATCAATAAAATAAAGACACAAATGAATTCTTGTATCATTTTCTTCTTTCACGCGATTTGTTCTTTGAATTTTAATTTCATCATTGAGTACTTCATCAAACCTCACTTGTAGAAACTCTTGTATAATTAATCCAGTTTGTGAATTATTGATTTTATTCCCAGTATCTAGAATAAATGAGTTCAAATTAATAATAGAATGATTATTTTCTTCGTTGATTGAAAACTTCAATTCTTGGAATATATGGTCTGTTTCATGGGTTAATAAACCTGGATAAGAGGGATTGTTGATCTTAGCTAGTTCTCCTTTGGTTAAGATTGCCTCTTCATTACATAAATTTGTAAAAAAAGTTTTTTTGCCAATACCTTTTGGACCCAACAATAATAAGTTAAAATTTATAGTTTTTTTAAAAACTCTTTTGGAACGTAATTGATTAGTATTAAATAACATCTTGTTTTTTTGGGACCTGTATTTATATGTGATTAGATGTTTTGAATATGTTTTGGTTTCGAAAGGTTTGTGTCACAAATTCAATTCTCTTTTTTTTTAAATGAAATAGGAAAATTTAGTTTAAAATTAAGTAATATGACAAAGAATAAAAAAGAATAGTGTGGTTATGGGGTATCAGTACTAAATAGCATATATACGTATAAAAATAGTAATAAGAGGTGCAGTATTTAAATTACAATTCCTCATATGATATTGTATTATTATTATTAACCACTGGAATGATTTTCTTTCTGTTGGTGGTAGAATAACTATTCGATGACGAGGATGTAGGTATTGAATCTCCATTCAAAGTATTGATATGATTTTGATATTGCGATAATTTTGATGATTTTTTGGGTATATTTGGAGTGTCATTCGTAAGTGTTGGTGATGTAGGGGTAGTATTTTCTTTCTCTATTTGATCCATATAGTTTTGCGATAAGTATTTTGTCTTTGAGATTATATGATCATGAGAATCGTTAGAAATATCGTCAGAGAATGAAAATGATATGTTTCTAGCATCATTCTTACTATTATATACAAGGGATTGGTAATTTGATGATACAGAGTCCATTCTTTTAACTTGATGTGGGGATGAAAACACTGAAGAAGGTTGGAATGAAGTTGAAAAGGAAGAAGAAGAAGAAGAAGAAGAATATCTATCCTTTGATTCATGTTGAATTAATTTTTCAAATAATAAAGCTTTATCTTTAACTTTTTTAGAACTTCTTAATTTTGTTATTGAAATAGAGGATGAAGATGAATGGATATCATCAATATTATTATCCTCAGAAAGATCAATCATTGATGATTCGTGAGATAGTAAAGGTTTCCGGTTATTTTGAAGTGGTGGTTTATTATTATTATTATTATTTGAGTAAGTTAAAGAATCATCAGTGGATTCATAGTTAAAAGAATGGTTAGAATGGTTTGAAAACAGAGAAATTCTTCTTGAATTATATGAAATGGTAGGAGAATCGATATCTTTATTATTTGATGATAAGACTATTGTATCAAAATATTGAATATGAGGAAGATTTGAATTGGGACTAAATAATAATATTTCAATAGGTTGGAAAAATGGTGTCATCACTATTCTATTCATATTCATATTGGAAATAAAAATGTTTAAAGGGACTTTATCATTATTATTATTATATTTATTATTATAATAATTTAGTTTTGTATTAGCTAAAACTCTGGAGGATAAGCCTCTATCTGTTGTCATTGTGCGTCTCCAATTAAATTAAAACGGGGTATTAAACGCTTAAGTGATGCTTAATAGGATGAGGAAACTGATCAGTAGCAAAGGAATGAGCAGTGGAAAAAGGATAAAAAAATAAAATGGAATACGTATAGTATATATAGATATATCTAAGGGAAAGTCTGGGTTAGTAGAGAATATCATAAATCTACCACCTGGCACCACAGAAGTCTAAATATCTTGGTAGTTGTTTGTTTTACTGTTAGATCTTATTTGAAGCTTTTGATAGCCCCCCCCCCCCCC
>JAJLXW010000501.1:147790-185749 GCA_030571515.1 Monosporozyma aquatica
AAGGATATATTATATATATGTTTTTAGTTATTTTTATTTCAAAATGGTTGAATATTTGTTATAATCATTATTAAAATTATTACTTGTTTTTTCTTTTTTTTTTTTAAATCTAAGCTTGAGTGGAAGAAGAGTACTTAGTGACAGCTCTAGTACCTTCAGAAACAGCATGCTTAGCTAATTCACCTGGTAAGATTAATCTAACAGCAGTTTGGATTTCTCTAGCAGAAATTGTGGATTTCTTATTATAAGCAGCTAATTTAGAAGCTTCAGTGGCAATTCTTTCAAAAATATCATTAACGAAAGAATTTAAAATAGACATAGATTTTTGAGAAATACCAGTGTCTGGATGAGTTTGTTTTAAAACTTTGTAAATATAAGAGGAATATGTTTCCTTTCTGACCTTAGATCTCTTCTTGATATCAGTAGAAGTAGAGGTTTTCTTAGCAGCTGGCTTCTTTTCAGCTGGAGCTTTAGAGGCAACTTTACTTTCAGGCATTGTGACTTCTATTTCGTGGGTATGTGTAACGGTTTGTGTTTGTGTTTGAGTTTGGGTTGTAGTGCTAGATATTTCAATAGACATAATTCAACTAAAAACTTTGAAACGAGAGAGAAAAAGATAAAGAGAAGATTTTTTTGTTGAAAGGTTGATCTGATTAATCCTTTAAATATATATATATTATTATCAGTACTATGACAATTCCAAATGGAATATTCACTATGAATAAAAGCAAACCTTAACAAAAGTAAAATGCCTTTGTTGTAATAATGATTGCTTTGTTCCTTCAAAATTTAAGAGTTGCAATTTCTTTTTCCCCCGTGCTGTAGATTTCGCCCTGTGGGCGCATACTTATTTCAACTTTACTATGTAAATGGTTGCGAAATTTCTGGAACAGGCCGAACTTTTTTCGAATGCTCCCGTTCCGAAAATTTCGCGTTCGGGAAAATTAATTTCTGTTTTCGGCCACGGGGCGTCTCGTCATAATAAGTTGGAAATTTCATTTTTTTTTAAATATGACCGTTCTTAACATATTTCCAGCCCAATTTCGATGTGCCAGTTTTTTCGCTGAAAAGGGCGAATATTATGAACCGCAATAACTAATGAAGAAATCAGTCTATTGTTCGTAATTTTCGCCTCCCCTTTCTTTTTTTATTCGCACTCGGTCTAAAAATTTCGTGTTTTCGTTCTACAAATTTCGCCTCTCCCTCAATTAATTTTAAGTTGCAATTTCAATTTGGATGTTTCTTTGAACAAACATCAAAAGTGTTTTGTTTTAGATATATATAAGGACACTTCGAAGTGAACTATGATTGAAAACTTTGCACTTGGATTAATTTTCACTTCTTTTACTTTCTTTAAGGTGAATAGATAACGACAAGTTAACTTTTAACTAAACAAACTCACACACACAACACAAATAAATTAAAATATACAATGTCCGGTGGTAAAGGTGGTAAAGCTGGTTCTGCTGCTAAAGCTTCTCAATCTAGATCTGCTAAAGCTGGTTTAACTTTCCCAGTTGGTAGAGTTCACAGACTATTAAGAAGAGGTAATTACGCTCAAAGAATTGGTTCTGGTGCTCCAGTCTATTTAACTGCTGTTTTAGAATATTTAGCTGCTGAAATCTTAGAATTAGCCGGTAACGCTGCCAGAGATAACAAGAAGACCAGAATCATTCCAAGACATTTACAATTAGCCATCAGAAACGATGACGAATTGAACAAATTGTTAGGTAATGTTACCATTGCTCAAGGTGGTGTCTTACCAAACATTCACCAAAACTTACTACCAAAGAAGTCTGCTAAGCCAGCTAAAGCTTCTCAAGAATTATAAGTCGGTCTCTCTTCTCCATAATAAGATTTTATATCCACTTTCAAAATCATGATAAAGTAATGACATATTTCTAACAATATACTAATAATATTACAGATCCATCCATTTTTACTACTATAACAATATAAATTCCCATTCAATTAAATAAAAAGAAAATAATTACAGCATATTTTATATCCTTAATCAAATAAAAAATTTTATTCAACTTTTATGTACCAACCAAATGTATCTATATATTTTATGAGTATACAGCATAATTTAGTTGTTTACTAGGTGTATATTATAAAAAAAAATTAAAAAATATTAATCACTTTCTTCTTCCTCTTCTCACATCTACTTCTTTCCATACTTACTTTGTTGCACCAAAGGTAAACAAAAAGAGTAACCATACCGGCTTGAAACACGCGTTAATTTCTTTAATATGGCGTCTTCTTTTCCTTTTGTATTGTCATCATTTTTCCACTGCTTTTTTTTTCATTAAATCTTCGCATTCTTAGAAATTTCGCTCGAGCGGTGCCAAAAAACAAAGAGTAAAAAAAAATTATAAAATCTCGATTATTTGATGGAAAAAAAAAAACCAACGCTATAATTGAGTGATTCAGTTTTGACATTCTACGTATTTCAAGATTGCAGAAAAGAGATATAAAGTTTCTTTTCCGATGGTTACGTTAATCTTCTCTCTTGTATTTTGTTCTCGCTCTTACTCTTGCTCTTGACTTCCTTTGTTTCAAGTCACTCAGACACTCTTATACACACACACACCCACACAAAATCATAATTATGTCCTCTTCTGATGCTTTAAGAATGGTCTTAATTGGCCCACCAGGTGCTGGTAAAGGTACCCAAGCTCCAAACTTAGTTGAAAAATTCGGTGCTGCTCATTTAGCCACCGGTGATATGTTAAGATCTCAAATTGCTAAAGGTACCGAACTAGGTTTACAAGCTAAGAAGATCATGGACGCCGGTGGTCTTGTCTCTGATGACATCATGGTCAACATGATCAAGGATGAATTGAACAATAACCCAGCTTGTAAGAAAGGTTTCATCTTAGATGGGTTCCCAAGAACCATCCCACAAGCTGAAAAATTAGAACAAATGTTAATTGCTCAAGGTACTCCATTACAAGCTGCTGTCGAATTGAAAGTTGATGACGACTTATTAGTCGCCAGAATCACCGGTAGATTAGTCCATTTAGGTTCTGGTAGATCTTACCATAAATTATTCAACCCACCAAAGGTTGATATGATTGATGATGTCACTGGTGAACCATTAGTTCAAAGAGGTGATGACAACGCTGAATCTTTAAAGAAGAGATTAGACGCCTACCACAACCAAACCGAACCAATCGTTGAATATTACAAGAAGACTGGTATCTGGGCTGGTGTTGATGCTTCTCAGGCTCCAGCTGCTGTTTGGGAATCCATCTTAACTGCTTTAAACAGAAAGTAAACAAGAAAATGAGCTGAAAATATAATTTCTCTTTGTGTTTCCGTCACCTTCTCTGACATGTCTACATATAACTAATAATAAATTTTTTCCTTACGATATATAATATATATGATAAAAATGAATTTCATGTAATAATGAATATAATATTAAGATCTCAGTACTTGTTCTCTTTATACTGTTGAGTATTGTTCTTAGTATTTACCTTATCACCAAGCTTGGCATATTCTGGAAATACTATAGAATATTATGATATTTTCTAGGAAGATTGGTCCATATTAGAAGAAGATCTTCCCAGCCTGCTAACTTATCTGGAATCTCTAGCGATGCGTCATTTCGTACGAGAGTTTTTGTTTATTTTCCTTAATGTTTTTGAAAGGGCTCTCTCTACCCAAGATTAACAAAAATGGGAATGAAGCTGAATGGACTTTTACAGGGAAAATTGATAACTTTATAGAACTCATAGTTATTATATAATCAATCCAGACTCAGAAATAAACTGTACATATTGTTTGCCATCTTAAACTTATTTTTTGTTCAAAACAATCCAGTTGTAACTATATTAAATTGATCTTATCATTTGGAAAGGGAAACGGAATTATTTAATGCCTAGAGATGAGTAACACTTCCACTTCCAATAAATCATCCGATAGTTTAGGGAAGAACACGGATGATGAATCCTTCAATACCCCGAAACCATTGCTTAAAAACATCAAATTGACCAGATCATCAAATCATTCTTCGCCTATTATCCCAATCATGAAAATGACAGATCCACATCTTAGACAAAGCATGACTTCATATAGTTATACACCAAATAAAACGCATGCAATCAAGAATACGGTCAAAACAACTCAAACATCTCAGAAGAGATCAACATCATCTTCTAATAGTAGTTTTCGTAGTTCTACTGACTCAGTAAAAAGATCCAAAACTGATAGTATCCAAATCTCAAATGAAGATGGTGGCACTTCACAATCAAAGGTTAATGATAAATCCTTATGGGATATGCTAAGATCCAACATTCTTTTGAGAAGACGTACACCCATTACTCCAGCAGCACCTCTCCAGAAAGTTCAACCAAAAGAAGTAGGGGAAAATGTTCCGCATGAAATATTAGTTATTCCAGATGAAGATACATTATCGAATGAAAACAAACTCAGGACCTCCAACAGGAAGAAAACAAAGGATATTGGGACAAATATATCAAAATATCAAACTCTAGGTGACAAAACTAAACCAATTAATGTTTCTGCCATACCACTATCAAATTTAAGATTACAAAGCAAGAGTTTCCAAGGTACTGAAAAGTCATCAGGTAATGCTCATACACCCGAAAATAAAATACATAGTATATCCCTACAAAATATACGAATCTCTTCGATTAGGCAGACATCATCCACACATAAATACCCTCTACATAATTCTTCTGAGATCAAAAAGACAGGCGTTCCTGTGACCTCCACGCAGACACCAACACCAACAAAGAAGTTGAATAATACACCAGACAACCTGCATGTAACAGTAGTTCCATTATCCCCTCGCTTTCTTCTATCAAACTCAAAACGTAACAGAACACCCAAAAGTCAATCGAGGACAGAAGCAACGGTCTCACAAGAGTCAAGTGGTAAGAAAAGTCAAAGCGTTCAGGATATACCTTTATCTAGAGTCGCCTTATTAACTTCAAAAGCTCCAAGATCTCCTAATGGGATTCCTTTAGTGTCTCCTGAGCATAGACAAACTTTCGCAAAAAAATTACCTGGAAAATATGCAGCGGAACCATTACCAAATCCTCCTGACAAACTCAATACGCCCACAAAGACCAAAAATGATACTGTCATAGAAACTAATGTACAGGAGATCTCATTACTGGATGTTTCACATATATCAGACGTCAGTCAGTCAAAAATCATTCCTCCACAACAACTATGGCCTAGTATTGATTCTGCAAATAGCAAAGATATTGATACTGAAAAATCTAAGGATCTTGTACAGAAGGATAGCAATTTAAGTGATAGTGACAAGGCGGCTTCAAAAGAAACGCATACTGTGCAACAATCTACCGAGACTATCTCTTCGAATGAAAAGGAGCTAGAACCAATGGAAACTGAACCAGTGGAACCTGAAATAGCAGAACCCGGTTTAGGAGAGCCCAATTTAGAGGAGCCCGATTTAGAAGAGTTTCATGTAGAGGATTCTGCTCGAAACCTCGCTTTAGAGAAACCTGCTGTAAATGAGCCTGAAATAAATGTACTGGAGTTAGAGAAACATGCGATAACTGATCCTAAGATAAACCAGCCTGAGTTAAGAGGGTCTGGAATGAAAAAACCGGAGCTAGGAAATCCAGAAGTGATAGATATTGAGGTGAATGAGCCAGATTCAGAGGAACCCGAGGTACAGGACATAGATATCAACGATTCAGACTCTGAAGTGGATATCAAAAATAAAAACCCACTTTCAAATGGCTTAACTCATGTACAGAAGATCGACACTGAAGAACAACTTATCGATAGTAAACAGGTAAAGAAAATTCAAGATAGTAAGAAAAATCTTGCTCATGACATAGATGGAGAGACAACAGATAACACCCGCAATATTTTGGGTAGAAAAGCTATAACTAATGATAAAGCAAACTTTATAGAGAAAAAAATAGCGGATGATAGCCATGCAAATAAAATAGAGAAGGACTCTAGTAACTTTAATAGACAAGCTTACACTAAGGAAGCTGCCACTATCAACAATCAAGACAAAAGTCCAGAGGAAAAGTTCATATTACAGACTGAGATAGACGACATAGGAGAAAAAACTCAAAATGGAGGTCAAGCAAATACTACAGCCAAAAAAAATTCTGCTTCTTTTATTCCAATGGAAACGTCTTCATTAATTGTAGCTAACTTATTAAAAAGCCATGTGCCCACAAATTCTGGGACAATAGGAAAAGGATCTCAGCATATAGGAGCACCAAATGAACTACCAGAAAGACAGCGTCCCAACTCCACACTCATCTCCACAGATGATGTTTCTAAACCGCTGGGAAAAGAAAGTATTAACATGAGTGGAGGCCTGGGAATGGAAAAGAAATCTCATATGACGAAAGATCAAGAAGTTGATTTATCATCTAAGTCACCCAATGAAAAGTCAAAACATAAGGTTGTCAAAAAAGATGTTCTAAATTTGGTTCAGACTTTGAGCTCCTCCTCACAAATATCATTAGCAAGTTCCGAAAACACTGAATATAGTAAAATCCGTGAAGATACTACTGGCAGTAATTTAAAGGAGTCTCCTCTCGAAGCGTCGGCGAATATGGTATCAAACACTGCTAATATTACTACTACTCCTAAAGCTAATACCGTGAAAGGGAGGTCACATGCTATAAGTAAAAATAGTGGACCAATGGAAAAGAAAACTATAACTAAACGTAAACATACAGGAACAGTGAGATCACCAGATACTTCTCCAAGGAAGAAACTCAAGAACTCTCCCGAAGCCTTGAAGACACAGTCCGCATTTTCAGACAACCTGTCGTCCAGTCAATCTCAAAATCTATTAGATATACCTTCTGTAAAAGAAATTCCTTTAGGAAATACCTTCCCAGAGTCAAATATGAAAGACGAGTCTTCAAAAGAAAGCCGGAAAAGCTTGTTAGGTGATACCCCCGTAACTACGGAAAACTATGCTTCATTGTCTGTTTCAGATATCCACAAATCTTCTAAGACTGGTACTAAACCTGATGCAGGACAATTTAAGGCTATCAACAATTTAAAAGATAATTATAAAGTCACCGCGACGAAGTATAATTCTGAACAATATGATAACACGTTTAGTAGTCTTAAAAGCTCGGTAATAGAGGCCCCGCCTCAGATGAAAATGGAAACACCTGACTATCCAATTTTACCACAAATCACTAATTCTACTAAAATGGAAATTATTTACATATCTGATTCTGAATCTGATGATGATGCTGTTTCATCAAAGAATGAAAAGGCCGATGCTGAGTCCTCTGATATCGAACTATTTGAGGAAAAAATTGCATCACCAGAGACAGAAGCTGTTGAAGAAGATACTGAAGCAGCTGATACATCTATTGATGTAGATCCAGATAAGGAACTGAAGAAGTTCAAACACCACTTTACTAGATTTGCATATAATAAATTAAAAAATAAGACTTTATTGGACAAGCAATTAATATCTGAACTTATATACTCAGGGATTGCTAAACATACACCACTTAACGCAAGTACATTAGTCAGTGTTTCGAATGACATTTGTTCTTCAAGTAATTTCCAACATTCTTACACAATTTTCTACCAACAGATTCATAAGAAGGATCGGATTACATATACTCCTATCACTCCAAATCTGGAAGCAGTACTTGATCCTAACACTTATTTGTTAAATCCTCGTGTACCTGAGTTGAAAATAGCAGACAATGAGATTTCAAAGTCTCAAACAAAGCCTACCCAGAATATTTCCCAGGAGCTATCTCATGTCGAGGGAGCCGATCAACTCAAAGCCCTTCCTGAAGGTTTACCATCCGGAAAACCCACCGAGAGGCAAGAATCAGTCGCTGTGAAATCAATCAAAAGTATGGAACACGAACCTTCTCACCCCAAATCGGATACTACTACTTCAAGTTTGGTAAAAGGGTTTACTACAGATACTAAACCTACCACCCAAGATATGGAAGAGTTCAACTCCTTGGCTAGCCAAAGAACTGATGTGAAGACTCCCGAAGTGGACCAAAACGAAATACCAGAACAAAATATCATATCGTCCACGCAGAAAAAACCATCAAGAGAAGCATGGAAAAAAGACTGGCTATCTAATCTACAAGGTTCTGCTGTTTATTTCAAATATAGAAATTGCGGGAAGGAAGGAGAACAAAAACACAAAGACGAATATAAAAAGATATATTACATTTTTACAGAGGTCTTCAAGTGTAGCCCAAGAGGTTCCCTAGATCCAAACGTTGATATTATTATTTTAGGAGAAAATGACGATGAAGCTAAGCTAGCTGATGATGCTATACTTGGAAAATATCGTTCTGATATGGCAAGGCTTTCACCTGGGAAAAAGGTCAGAATCTGGTCGCTTAATAAAACACTGAAGTTTATCAAGGACATTGGTATTGATATTACATCAATTTCAACACAATCACTAGAAGGCTCAGACATAAACTATGAAATGCTATCTGACAAGGCATATGAAGATGCTAAAAAGCCTGCTATAGGGGAGACTGCAGACCAGGTCCAGAAAGACGAAACTATTTTAACACATGGAAGCAATCGTGAGGAAGTATCACCAAGTGTCAAATCTACCCACTCAAATAAAATATTAATTAATCATGTTAAAGAAACTATTTCCGATGAGAATGAAAATACTCCACAATTTTCTGGTACCACAGCTAGTGGTAGCCCTGCCCTGTCAACTCAACAGTCAAAAGAAAGGGTGGACCTAGAAGAGACCCGAGATAGTATTAGTGTGTCATCTACTGCCATTAAGAGTTCGATATCTGCATCTAATACTAAGGAAATAAAAAAAGAACAAGATGGAGATAATAATACCAACAACTTAGCAGCACGTAACATCAGAAAACAAGAAAAAGAGGTAGGAAAAGAACAAGAAAATGAAAACGATACGAACAAGTTAACAGCGTCGAGAAATAGAGAATATAATAAGAACACTACCTCTGCTCAAGCAATTAATGAAGTAGAAGGAGAAATGTCACCAGAAAATTATGACAGAAGCACAACAACCGAGAGTGCCACTAATATTGAACCCGAGAAAGACGATGATGAAGAAGAGATTGTGCGTGAGAAGACAAATGAGGTGCGTGATAAGGCAGAGACTGAATATGACAAAGAAGACAGGTCCAAAAACGAGGAAGAAGAACAGGGACAGGTTATTGTCAAACAAGTCGAGGAGAATGTACCTATCTTATCTGTCCATGTTCAGAAGGCTGAACAGAAGAAGGTTACTTTAGCAACCGCTATGAAAACTGATAAGCAGGCAGCTGAGAAAGCAAACTTAACAGGTTTTATTTCTTCATGGGAATTTGGTAGCAAGTTTCTTCCTAAAGAAGAACCCAAAACTGAACATCTACTGGATAGCACAGCCGATAGCTCAGTTGATAATACAATGTATAACATAATGCACTCCTTGGACACAGCTGCTGATATCATTGACCAGAAATCTGAAGCGTTGGAGAATGCTAATAAAACGATTGCGCTTTTATGTTCTCAGATTCTCCAACAGCAATTTCAGATCTCTGCTCTTCAAGCAACCGTAGAGGAACAGAAAAATTGTATCAAGGGTGACCGTGATGAAAGAAGACAAATAAACAAGCAACTGATACAAACTCTAATCGAAAATCAAGCCCTTGAACTACAAGTTTCAAGAAATAAGGGTTGATATGTCTTAGCACCAGACCAATGGTTTTAACTTGACTTTTCATGTATATATATACATAAACCAGATACTAGCGCTATTTACATTTCCAAACGTTATCGGAGGGTCTTACGAAGGTCTCTCCCAACAGAGCTGTTCTTTTTTTTTGTTTTGTTAGTATCAATTGGACTTCTTTGTTGAATCTTTCTACTTTTTTTATTTTTTCTAAATGTATCAACTCTTCTCTACCAAGATTTCCAATGAGGTTATAACTGGAAGACTATCGTAAGATGTAAAGATCCCGCAACTTTACAACACACTGCGCCAAGTAACTCCCAATATCCATAACACAACAAAACTTTTCCTCTATTATGTCTAATGGAAGGTGGAATAGTAGAAACGGGGACGTCAGTTCACCTTCTTCCTCTTCTGATCGACAAAGTCGTTACTATGATAATAATAGTACTAATGACTGGGATCGTAACCGAGCAAATAGGTCCCAGAGAGACAACAATTCTCACTTATTAGGCGACAAAGGAAGGATAAGAAAGGCTCAAAAGCCTAACCAAAGGTATACATATAGCCGCTATTCGCATAGTAGTGTTAATCAAAGAAGTCAAACGCGATATAATGTAGAAAGTAACGGAGCCACACCTTCACCGCCACCGTACCCTACGAAACAGACAGATAGCAAGTTGGTTGCTCCCAACTCTAATATCAGGGAGATATATACCACTACGAGGAATGATGCTAAAGGAACCACGACAACCATAAGCCGACATCATAGTTCAGAACTGAAACAGCAAGACACAAGCCTATCAGAGTTAAGGACAGTTTCTGCTCCCAAATCCAAGCTAGCAACCGTAGACACAAAAACTTCCTCTATTGATGTCTATAAGGACCAAAAAAATCTACCTCAGAGTGATTCGCCGAGTGGCGCAAAGGTTTCGACAAGTTCGAAGATTTCAAGTCTGCAAGGAGGCATCAGAAATAATATTACAACAACGACGATAAAGACTGACTCTGATACCCGAACCACCCCCGCAAGAGAAGATAAGTTTAACAATTCCTCGAAACAAGAACAGTACGAATCAAAGAAGTCCCTTTCTACTTTCACTGGAGTGGGAGATAAAATAAAACCAACTGATATAGGAGCAAAAGTTGAACAATCAGATGATACTGGAGGTACTAAACTTGTAAAAGATACAAATAGCGCAATTAATATACAGGAAAATATTAAAGCTCCAAAAACTTTAAATCCATTAGAGAAAAAAAGAGCCATTTCTAGCATATTCATCCCAACCAAGAAAACCAAATTGAAAACCTTATTTAAGAAGTCGAGTGCTTCCACTTCTGTTAGCGATAAACCAGTTATATTGGATGATGAAGAAGGTAACACAGAGATGAATTCCAATGAGATCTTGTCGAAAGCAAGTTCGAATAATTCTACCACAAATAGACCTACTATTAAACCAGAGTTTTTAGAACAGTCCATCGATGCTTCCAAAGAAAATGCAGTTATTACAAAGCTACCTGAAACTTCCAAATTACAAGCCGCTCTTTCTTCATTAATTGCAAAGAGAAGCTCTTCCCGACATTTCGATAAGTCCCCAACTATCAAAACTTCAGTCCGCATGGAGATAAAAGAAACTAATGATCTGTCTGACCATGAAGAGAAAACAAAACTTAACGAGCGGCCAGTCGTAACGGATAGTTACGCTGCTGCTGATCCCGATAAAAATAGCAGCAAAGATAGTGAAAATAAGAGTTCGTCAGATCCAACTGATGCTTCGTCCTTGAGTAAGAAAAGTGAAGTTCCGTCGGGTACCTCCCAGTCTAACCTAGCACCACCTGAAAAACTTTCGCAATCAGAGGTATCAATTAAAGAAAATATATCAATCTATAATGGTAGTTTGGAGGAAACTGGAACGAGTGCTCTGCTAGATGACAGTATCACGAATAAGGACACCAACTCTTTAAACTCAAGCCAGGCTGTGGCCTCAATCTCCCCAGCAAACATTAAAGAAAATGACGCAGCTAAAGACTCACATATAATTAATAAGTCACCATTAGAGGATGGATTAACTCCCAAAAGCCCAGAAACAATACCCCTGGCACCTACACAAACGTTAAAAACTCCTAATGAAGTTATCCCAATATCATCAGAACCCACTAAAGACCATTCAATGAACCCAAAGTCATCTGATGCATCATCCTCTCTAAATGAAACTTTCAACCTTATGTTAGATCGAGGAAAGACGGAAAATTTTGTAGCTATCCAGGAAGAGAAACAATTGGAGACAGGAGGAAGTGCTACCAACACATACCAAGATGGGCCTCAACAAGCTGCAAATGAAAATTCCAGTGAAAAAACTACTTCCACGAAGGAAGAAGAGAGCAGGCAAGAGGAAACGAATAGTGGTATAAATACTGAACAAGGTTCTAAGGAAGAAGCAAATACGCAGGAGAACCTCCCGGTACCAGACGCTTCCAAAGAAACAAATGCAAGCGTAGCTTCTAACATGCATAATGTGTCTGAAAATGAACAAGACGATGTTGTGCTTGAAGAAGCAGATAATCAGAATACTATATATCAAGGAACTTTTTCCATTGACAAGCTTCATGCCATCAAGAGTGAAAAGAAAGAAACTAATATTACTTTGAAAGAGAAAAAGACTGACTCGGCTTCTAAGAATGAAAGACGCTATAAAATGATTGTCACTAAATTAAAAAATAAGCTCCAGAAACTGAAAGATGAGAAAATAGCTATGGACAAACAGATCTGTGGCCTATCAAAAGAAGTGCTTAACTATGAACTAAAAGTGTCTACACTAGTTGGCAAAATCAGTGATATAGAAAATGATAGGCGGGGTCTAGAAAGAGCTTATAATAGCCTATGTGTTAATCTTGAAATAAAATCAGAAAGAGAGAGTTCTGGGATTTACAAAGTCCCAAATAATATTGAAGACAAACTATCACAACTGGACCAAGAGTCCACTAATTCTAATACCTTAGACGTCATTACTTCTGAACTGCTGTCTTTAGAGAGTAGAATCTCTGACAGAGTAAAAGAATATCGTGATTACACTAAGCTCCTCTCAGAAAGACAAAAAGCTGCATCCACTGTCCCAATTGAAGATTTACAAGTCTCTTTGGAAAGTCCATTAGTGAAAAATCTAAAGAATAAATTAGTAAATTCAAGGAAAGAAGTAATTAAATTACAGAATATGCTGAAAATACGTACAGTGAACCTTAATTCCTTTTTGATGAAACTCGAGAAAGAAAATAAGAGACTTAAGGACGATTTGGCTAAGAATAAGGAATATTTTGCTTCTGTTGCCACTTATATGTCAAAATCTAATGAATCAATTTTACAGTACAAGAAGAATGAAGAAGTACAGGAGGGCAAAATATTAGAACTACAGAAAAAATTAGAACTGCAAAAAAGGTTAGGTATACAGCAAAATAAGAACAGCGAAAATATCGATATCCAACACTTAATCCAAGACAATTCTCAGTTATCATTGAAGTGTAGTAAATTGTTTACAGCTTACAAACAACTGTACGAGCAGTTTACAATTGCCAGTAACAAAATAAAAAGCACGGAAGCGGCTCTTTTAAAGGAACAAAATTCTAATTCTGAGTTGGCAAAAGTCATTAATCAACAAAATGAAACAATAAAGACTCTATCTCAGACATCAAATAATGGTACAGCAGAAAATAAATCGGATAGCTACTGGAAAGATCAGTATGACAGACTGCTTAAGAAGAGGGACGAAGAGATTAGGCAAACTCAGCTCCAAGTAGCTAAAATTCACAAAAATTATCTAAAATTACTTGCTGATAAGGAGAAGGGTTATCAAGAAGTTTTACAAAATCTTACATCTGCTGGACTTTCAGAAAGTTCACCTGTTAACAACTTTGCTCAATTATCTCCTCCTATTGCAAATGCCAGTCCTAATGGTTTATTTGGCACTGGAGCACCTGCTGATCGTAGTTACAGTAGTGTTACTACTGACAATAGTGCTAACCGTGGCTCAATGACTTATACTCCGAATAACACAGAGCCACCATTTTCTACGGCGAATCGAGGCTTACCACTTACCAATAATTCCTCTTTACAGACAGGTGATCGTCACAGTACTAACCCTCCTCCTGTGCATCACACCATGTTATTCCAGCAAAATCAGACCCCATCCAACTACCGTACGGTACCTTCTACCGCATCCCATAATGGTCCATCCACCATGACGGTCCCAACTACAGGATATAATAGTCCTCAGTATATAGACGCTACAACTAATAAAACGGTATCTCAAGAGAAGACACTTTTTGTCCCAAGCGTTTCGGATCCTAAAGATGTTGTCCCACATTATTTAACATATTTACCTGCTGTTGACGAATCAATTAAGGAAACATAGTTCCATCATTCTACTCCGGAAGATACGCTTCCTAAGTGATAAAGTTGTAATTCTATAATAATATTCTTTATAATTGTACACAACAATTCTATATTATCTATCACATTAACATGACATCATTTTTTCTCCCTCTCTTATATAAATTATTTAACTTCCTACACACGTCTCTACATAAACCTCTTCATTATATATATATGCATTGACTCTACAGAATGAGGACCACATATAGAATGTTACAATATTATATATTTCTAGTTTCTTTATAACAAGTAGCATGGAAATACTTCCCATCAGCTTGAATAGTATTCTTCCATATCCATTCACCAGTGTCATCATTATAAACACTTGTAACCTTTTCTTGACAAATTGGACACCTATAGAAATTGTCAATTGCTGTCTCTGGGACAACAACATATTGTTCCGATATATCTGTTATATTGTTTAATGGAACCTCATTGTCATAACTATTATGGACATCAACTTTTTCGGGACTACGCAAATTGTCGTTCACTCTTCTCTTTCTCCTTCCACTTGACATTTCACCCGTGTTCCTCTTCTTATTATTTCTTTCATAATCATCCCCTGGTTCATCCATGTTTACATATTAAACCTTGTAGAGACAATTTCATCGTCTTTAAATTCTATCCATTCTGAATCAGGAATATACCAATTTCTTGATTGAATATTTCTTTGTGTGGCTGTAAAAGATTGTGCATCATTTTCTGTATTATTATATGATGAACCTTTAATTCTTTTATTAATTCTAAAATGCCAATCTAAATGGAAACCTTGTAAATATTTTTCATTTGTAGTATTACCAAATCTTTTACCACATGTGCTACATTTATTTGGTTTACCACGATAGAGTAAATGAATGAAATTATTCAATACCATCATCGAAGTGTCATTACTTGTTATATTCTGTTGATTTAATTGTAAATTGGGTACGTTATTAAGATTAATATTATTTACAGTCATAATAGCATTAAAATCGTTTAATATGTTTACTAATGTGGGTATTGGTGGAAGGTTAGCATTAATTTTCGCAGTGCCAGCATTTATATTACTACCATTGTTATCATTATTATTATTACGATTATCAGCTCCATCAAGAGATTTATTATCATTTAATTTATCAAATAATGTTATAATAGAATTTTTCTTGGGTATATAAAGAAGATTTTCTTCATTTAATGAATCGTAAAGGTTTTGAATTGATGTTAATCGTCTTTGTTTACCTAAATCAGATAAATTGGTGGGTATAATTGGTGTACTTGAATTTGATCCTTGGTTTGATTGATTTTGACCAGAAGAACCAAATAGACTAGAAAATCCCATTAATGTATTGTTTGAACTATTATTAGTCAAGGTATCATTGTTATTATTAAATAGTGGTATAATTGGAGTCCCACTTTTTGATGGGCTTTCAAGATTTAGATGATCATTATTAAATTGCGTTTGTTGGAGTTGTTCTCTTTCTTCCCATTGTTGCTGCTGCTGTTGCTGTTGCTGTAACTGTAATTCTTGCTGCTGTTGTAATCTGAATCTTTCTTGTAAATAATGCTGATCCTGTGCAAATACTTGCTTCAATTGTAATTGTACTTGTTTTAATGCATTTGGAGATAATTTCTCTTTAGTTAATACTTGTTTCAATTGATTTAATACTTCAATTTTAGTTAAAAGTTTACTATAATCCTGATTATTTAGTGGTGGGATATTATTATTATTGGTGGTCAAAATTTTTAATCTTTCATTAGTTAAATTAGTTAATTTATCAATTTCTTTTAATAATAAAGGGATAGTTGGAGTAGGTAATTTGGATTCAAAATTTTTTTGATGTAAAGCACTTGCTTTCACTAAGAAACTTTCAATAACATTTAAAGTCGTCGTGTCAAATACTGGTTCCCCCGTAGATTTAGTTGGTTGTAACCAAGATTTGAAAAGGTTAATTAATTTTGTTCTGACTTGATTATTAACAATTAAATATGTTTTCTTATAAAGTTTAAATAAATTCTTACTAAAAAAAATTGTATACGGAGAACCAGCATTCTTGCAAATTGAATCTAATGCATAAAATGCATATAATTTTTGTGATGGGACACATTTATCAATTCTTGTTTCTAATAATTCTACAAAATATTTGGCACAAGAAATATTTTCTTCTGCCATTTTAGTCAATGTGGTAATGATTGGTCTTGAGTTGAAAGTCAAATCTTTCAAGACAGAATCGAACTGGTTAACCACCACCTCGACTTCTTTATCCATTAGTGTGTGTTTGGGGTTGTTATTCTAGTTGTTCTTTTCTGGAATATATGTGTTGGAATGGTGTTTAAAGGAATGAAAAGTTTCTTTAATAATTTATTTTTATTTTTCAGAAGAAATTTTTAAAATGAAAAAAAAAAAAATCAAAGTGTCACAAAATGGTTTTTTTTAGTTATTTTTGTTTTTTGATGAATTTGTGACACTTTGATTTTTTTTTATGATATTAATATATTATAATATACAAAATACAAAGATGATATAATATCCTTATACAGGGTTTGGTAATCTCTTAAAACAGGCAATATATTTAGCTCCCTTCTTCCTTTCTACTTTTTTCCCTTCTTCAGTTGAGTTCCTCATGATCGAGACACATTTGTCTGTAGATTCCCATTCTGTTGATAATCTTTCAAATAAAGGATGTTCTTGAAGATGTTTCACCATCCAAAGATGTAAATCCTCTACATCTGTGATTGTATATATTATCCCACCTTCTCTAAGGACGTATGCATAGGTGTTTAATAATGTGTTAGTGATAATTCTTGCCTTATGTTTTCTTTGTTTAAAATGTGGATCAGGGAAACAAAAGAACATTTTCTCTAATTGTCCCTTATGGAAAAAATTTGGTAAAAATTTCATAGCATTACCTCTCAAGACATTAATATTTTGATAACTACCACGATTCTCTGTACTGTTATTACTATTATTATTTCTTAATGCAATAATTCTGTCTTCTACATAATTTGTCACTTGGACACGAATTTCCATCCCTAGGATAAGTTTATCGGGGAACGCAGGTGATAAGTCAACTAACAACCCACCGAACCCGCAACCAATATCGGCAATGGTTACCGCGTGAGTCATTTGTTTAGTGGTAGAATCGTAGAAGTGGGGATATAATTTAGACCAATCCATTTGATCGGGACTCAATGGATATTCTAATTGGTGGTCAGAAAAGGGGTTAGAATGGGCTCTTTGTCTGTAGAATTTCTTCTTCGGTAAGTCAATCTTATTCTCAGCTGCAGCATCATTATCGTCATTGCCATTAAATGCTACATGTTTCAATTGTTTTCTTTTGTCCTCTTTGGAGATACGGTAGGTGTACCTCTTGGATGAGGGATCTGACAGTGGTTTAGTCTTCATCGGGGCTGTATGGGGATTGGTGGCAGTGGTGGATTAGAGTAGAAGCAACCCAAGATTGTTAGTCGTTCTATCTATATATTAATACAGTAGTTGGTCATCGCAGAGTGAAAAATTTTATGTCAAAATTGGAAATATTAGTGTGTCGTGGTGAGTGATGTAGAACTGCTCTAAGGAAGAGCATACAGTAAAATATGTTGTAGGTTTGGGGTTAAAACAGTATGATACTATCTCATTTCTGTCAATGGTGTTAGCACAATTAGTAGGAGGTTAGGTCCTTCTTTGCTTTCTTTTCCTCTAGGGTTCTAGATAAATAAGAATTGATTTAAGAAGAACTGTGTTTTCATTTAAGGTGAAAAAATATATTCATATAGATCCCAAGATCTTTCAAGAGGAGTCCATTGCCTTTCCATAGACAAGTGTGTACATAATTACATTAAACTAGGGGTTAAGTATGGCCGAACAAAATAAATATCCTGCTCATTTGTCAGAGTTTCTTTCTATAGTGGATAATCAAGATACAGATAATACTGACAAGAATAAACCAAAAGACAATACTAATGGGTCTACACCCGCAACAAACACACATATCACTAATAATGATTTGAAATCAATACCGCCAAGTATCAACTCTACGACCAGTTGTTTAGAAAATTTAGATATAATTATAACCCAAAGAGATATTGAATCATTAATTAATGTTATTGAACAGTTGAAACAAGTCTCGATTCAATATTCTAAATCATTAGAGATGGTATCTCATGATACCATGGAATTTGCTACCACAATAAATAAATTAACAAATTTGAAAGTTTGTCCCAATGATAATGGTATGATTAAAAATCTATTAGATTCAAGTGGATTATTTCAATTAATTACCAATCATCATTTACTCTTGGCTAATTCTCTTCAATCATATTTAGTAAAAAATTTAACAAAATTGATTGACCGGATTAATAAGTATTATTATCATAATTATAATACATTTATTACTAATGATAATTTACAATCCATTAAATTAAATAATTTACAAAGGGATTATTATAATCATAAAGAGAGGAATAAAAAACAACATATATATGGTAATAATTTAATTGCGATAAGACAGAATTTGAATGATTTACAATTACAATTAAATGAAATGGAATTAAATAGATTTAATTATTATCAAGATTTAATAACATTTAATGATTCCATTTTCCATGATTTAATTGGTACGTTGGCGACAATATCTAAGATTCATTTAGAATTCAATGAAAATATTGCTAGGAAGAATTGGCCAGATGGTGGATTAGATGATTTATTAAATTGTTCAAATGATAGGGGAGGGGAAAAGGAACAAGGGCAAGTACAAGGACAAAGGGAAGAGACTGAAGGAAGTACTAATATAAATGAACCTTTGATACATAAAAGAAATGAGTCGAAGACATCATATTTTAGTATACATAATCAGGAAGATCATGATGATGAAAGTGGTCATGATAATGAGGATGATGTTGCTGATGAGTATAATGAAGAGAATGATCAATCCTTTTCACTTCCGTTAACAATAACATCCCAGCATGAGAATACTAATAATGAAACTATACCTATGGAAGGAGAAGAAGAGGGGGATCCAATTATAATGGATCAATCCAGCATATAACTATAAATATATTATATTATAATGATATTATATATACAGGGACACTTATTTGAGTATAACATTCTACCAAAATTTATACCAAGGATTATTGTTAGCAGACTTTGTCACATCATTTGGATGTTCTTTCCATTCTTTTAATAATTCTTTAGTGACAGGGGAAGTCGGATGTTGTTGTTGTTGATTCATCATTGGTTTCTCCTTTCTTTGTACAGTTTCAATGGCTAATTGAGCAATTTGGAAACTTTTCCTTCTCTTCAATCTACATTGTTCCCATCCAATAATGGAACCAAATAGGAGCCCCGCCATGGACCAATTAATTATTTTATTATAATATAATGACTTGCTTGAAGCCCGTCTATGGAATATAGATGTTATTGTAGCTAATAAGATCATGGAAGAGAAACCCACGAGTCCCGCATCTCTGAAGCATGGGATGCCGACCAAATTAGCCATGGTGAACTCATCTTTAGATATTGTGCTCCAAGCATCTTTGAATGTGGTTGTGTTGTTGGCGTTGTTGCTGTTATCGTTAAACCTTGGCTCAGTGTCTCTAAATAGTATCTTCTTTCCGGGAGTGTAGTTGACCTTATCGATGGCAGGGCCTGTAGTAGTGTCTTCAGCCTGTTGTGTAGAGTTATCACCAGACCAGGGCCACTTCATGCTTCTTATATATATGTATATATATGTGTGTGTGTGGGTACAGTTGTGTATGTCTCTACATCTACAGTTGTTGTTGTTGTCTCTTACAGTTCCCTTTGGCTTTACTTTATTTCCATCTTGTCAAGAGATCCCGTTATACTACATAGACAGCATACACAGTATACACAACCACCACATAAACACCACACGAACACCTGCCATGGCATCGACACCACAGCCTCGACTCTCTGACTGACTGTGTAGCCACCCTCTGGCTGTGGCCATTCTGCACCACTGTGATTGCTCGAGCACTTTAAGTTCCACACACTGAATTTCTGTCCACTGCATACTGCCAGTTTTTCCTGGAATTCAACCAAACGACGTAGTTTGTATATATACTATATATATGATCGTTCCAATACACCCATCGATAATACATATACATATACATATACATATATATATACATAGTCAGACTGATTATAAGTATTTGCTGAGACACAGAAGAAAAACAAGAGGCCATGCTGCGTTTACCTTTACAAATAAACAGTGGGAAGGCTACTACCACTTTCTTAGCAAGATCTATTTCACATTCTGCCACCATCAAAGCTGCTGCTGCTGCTACCGCTACATCCACCACAACTTCTACCTCTACGGCTACCACTCCAGTGGAACATGCCACGACAGGTTCTCCATTTGACTATAATGGGTTCATAGATACACAACTAGATATGAAACGTAAAGATAAATCATATCGTTATTTTAACAATATTAATAGATTGGCTAAAGAATATCCTCTGGCACATAGAAAACAAGAAACTGATAAAGTGACAGTATGGTGTTCAAATGATTATTTAGCCCTATCCAAGAATGAAAATGTGATTAATGCTATGAAATGGGCTATTGATAAATATGGTGCTGGTGCTGGTGGGACCAGAAATATCGCAGGACATAATAAATTAACACTTAAATTAGAATCTGAATTGGCTACACTACATAAGAAAGATGGGGCCCTTGTGTTTTCTTCCTGTTTTGTCGCTAATGATGCCGTGTTATCTCTCTTGGGCCAAAAATTGCCCAATTTGGTCATATTCTCTGATGAATTAAATCATGCTTCCATGATTATCGGTATCAAACATGCTAATGTAAAGAAACATATCTTTAAACATAATGATTTAAATGAATTAGAGAAAATGTTAGCACAGTACCCTAAAGATCAACCAAAATTGATTGCTTTTGAAAGTGTCTATTCCATGGCTGGTTCTGTGGCTGATATCGAAAAGATATGTGATTTAGCTGAAAAATATGGTGCAATGACTTTCTTAGATGAGGTCCATGCTGTAGGTTTATACGGTCCACATGGTGCTGGTGTTGCAGAACATTTAAATTTTGATTCACATTTAAAATATGGTGTGGAGAAGTTACCTACGGGAGTACCCAATGTTATGGATCGTGTAGATATGATCACTGGTACTTTGGGTAAATCATTCGGTACCGTTGGTGGCTATGTGGCTGCATCACAAAGATTAATTGATTGGTTTAGATCATATGCACCCGGATTTATCTTCACTACTACCTTACCACCTGCAGTAATGGCAGGTGCCGCTGAAGCAATTAGATTCTCTCGTGTACATTTAAATTTAAGACAAGATCAACAAAGACATACAATGTATGTTAAATCAGGGTTGCAAGCATTAGATATCCCAGTGATCCCAAATCCATCCCATATTGTCCCCATATTAATTGGTAATGCAGATTTAGCTAAAAAGGCATCAGATTATTTAATGTCAAAACATAAGATTTATGTACAAGCCATTAATTTCCCTACTGTATCTCGTGGTACTGAAAGATTAAGAATTACCCCAACTCCTGGTCATACAAATGATTATTCAAATGTATTATTAGATGCTATTGATGATACATTTAATGAATTACAATTACCTAGAATCAAAGATTGGGAACAACAAGGTGGATTACTTGGTGTGGGGACAGAAACGGATGGTGATGTGGAACCATTGTGGACTCACAAACAATTATCATATAATAATAAAGATTTAAATTCAAATGTTTATGATGATGTCTTGGAAGAAATTGAAGTTTCTTCTGGTATTCGTTTGTGATGTTTTTACTCCTCCTTCCCTTCCGCAGTGTATAATATGATTTTTTAATATAAAGTTTTTATGAAAAGAGAAATAATTATAATTTCTGTAAATACCACACATAATTATACTATAAGTTTTTATTTATTTATTTATTGATTTTATAGTTTACGTTTAATAAAAACAAAATGAAAATAAAGTATATGTATATATAGAAAAAGGGTTTGAAAGAAGATAAATCAAAAAAAAAATTGGAGAAGGAGATATAATCGCCTTATAAATTCTCCTTTTGTTCAATGTTGGCGGTAGTATCTTTAACTAAATCATCAACATTAAATTCTTGAGTAGAGGGTTCAGTTTCTGGAACCTTTGGTAAATCAACACCAGTAGAAGAAGCAGTAGTAGTAGTGGTGGTTTCTTCAGTTTTTTCAGTGGCATTCTTCTTCTTATAGTTTTGTAAAAGAGTGTTTAATGGACCGATTTTCTTAATATGTGGTTCAATCTTATCACAAAGTTGCTTTGAACAATGAGAAGATTTTTCTTTAGCACAAACGGTTAATTTATTTAAGATTGAATCAATTTCCTTTTGATAAGTCTTATACACAATTGGTAAAGTGAAAATGATCAAATCAGCAACGAATAAAAGAGTCCATAAGGAGAACCATGAGAATAATTTATGCAAACAATAAGTGGTTAAAGCAGCTTTAAAAGTATTCTTTGGGACGTATGCGAAGACTAACATTCTCATCTTAGCTTGTTTAACAGGTAATTGTTTTAAAATAGAATCTAAATATGGCTTGATGATGGCTACGGTATTTGGACATTCTTTAATACCATATTTAGTGACTAAACCTTGACCTAAAAATGCTTTTGATAAGAATTCGATGGTACCTGTAGTGAAAAAGATTGTATAGAATACTCTTAGGAAGAAAGTGATTAAATTAACCTTTTTCAAGATTAATAAAGCTAAAATGGAACCAAAGAACACTTTACCTGTTTCAATTGGATTTTTCCATAATAATAGATCTGAATGACAATTACCACAGTTTGACATATTTAATAAAACTTTTTAAAAAAAAAAAAAGAATAGAGTGCTGTTCTTTTGTTGTATTGTTCCTTATGGAATGGATATAACAAATTAGTACAAAAGCAGATCAAACCTACTGGCCAAGCCAAGAATTGAGAGAAAGGAGGCAGCCAAAAAGCCAAACAACCAAGAAACGAACACTGAAAATGAAAAAAAAAATTAGCTGATTATATATATAAATTAATTGAAAAAAATGTCAAAGTTGAGATAGAGACAGTATTTAATATCCCTCACAAATTTAGCAGCCCATAATGGAAAAAAAAAAAAAAAAGCGGTGGCGAAGAAAAGAAAAAAGTTTTTTAAGGGACTTCAGTAACGAAAATTGTCACTGTGCACGGAGTTGTTCTTACGTAAGACAGCTTACGTTATCTTACGTAAGCTGGATGGAGATTACGTAAGATGTTGTTGTTTTTCTTGTTTCCCCCGTTCGAACCGTGGGACGTCCATTTTTAACTTATTTATTTCTTGATCTCTGATTCTTTTTTTTTTTTTTTTTTTTTACCACCGGAATTTTTTTTTGTGTTTTTTTTGTGTTTTTTTCAGCTCGAAGTGAAAAATTTTTCATTCCCAGCGGATTTTTTTGTTTTATTAATATTATTAATTGAATCATATATGGTTAATTGCAATATATGTATCTTGCTTTAAATATAGTATACTACATTTTTTATATTATATATTACTATGAGGCAATGGGTGAACCCCTCCTCCCCCTTCCCTCGTAAAAGTAAGACTCATACTTGAAATAGGTTATAGTTACTTACTATTTCTTATTAATTAAGAAAATATTATATATACATTCTTTCGCTTTATATATATAGATAGATAGATCTTCTACCTTTATACCAGTTCACTCCAGAAACAGTTATACAATAGTATTTCTCTTCCACTCCCACCCCCACACAAAACCAAAACCAAAAAATGATGCTTCATTCTAGACGGTCATTTCATATCTCAACAAGATTATTAAGAGGTCAAAATTTAACTGAAAAAATTGTACAAAATTATGCTGTTAATTTACCAAAGGGTAAATTAGTTCATTCAGGTGATTATGTTTCGATTAAACCTGCCCATTGTATGTCTCATGATAATTCATGGCCAGTAGCATTAAAATTTATGGGTCTTGGTGCCACAAAGGTTAAAGATACAAAACAAATTGTGAACACTTTAGATCATGATATTCAAAATAAATCTGAAAAGAATTTGAAGAAATATAAAAACATTGAAAATTTTGCCGCTAAGCATGGTTATGATTTTTATCCAGCTGGTAGAGGTATTGGCCATCAAATTATGGTCGAAGAAGGTTATGCCTTCCCCTTAAATTTAACCGTCGCTTCCGATTCTCATTCAAACACTTATGGTGGGTTAGGTTCCTTGGGGACACCAGTGGTTAGAACTGATGCTGCCGCCATTTGGGCCACGGGACAAACTTGGTGGCAAATCCCACCTGTCGCTAAAGTTGAATTCACAGGTGAATTACCAAAGGGTACCTCAGGTAAAGATATTATTGTGGCATTATGTGGTGTTTTCAATAAAGATCAAGTATTGAACCACGCCATTGAATTCACTGGTCCTGCTATTAAGACATTGCCATTCGATTATAGATTAACTATAGCTAATATGACTACTGAATGGGGGGCTCTTTCTGGTCTTTTCCCAGTAGATCAAATCACTTTAAATTGGTATCATAATCGTTTACAACAAATTGGTAATGATAATCATCCAAGAATTAATTCCAAGACTATCGCAGCATTGGAACAAAAAGTACCCTTGATGAGACCAGATGAAGACGCAAGATATGCTAAGAAATTAACCATTGATTTATCCACTTTAACCCATTATGTCTCTGGTCCAAATTCAGTGAAAATATCAAATACTGTATCTGATTTAGCTAAAGAAAATATTAAGATCGATAAAGCTTATCTGGTATCATGTACAAATGCTCGTTTAACAGATTTAAGAGCCGCTGCTGATGTTCTTTGCCCCACTGGTAAAGTCGAAGAAACACATAAGATTGCTCCACATGTCGAATTCTATATTGCTGCTGCTTCTTCAGAAGTTGAAAAAGCCGCTAGAGCTGAAGGTGTATGGGCTAAATTATTAGCCGCTGGTTGTGCTCCATTACCATCCGGTTGTGGGCCATGTATTGGCCTTGGTGCAGGTTTATTAGAAGCTGGTGAAGTCGGGATCTCTGCCACAAATAGAAATTTCAAAGGTAGAATGGGGTCTCCTGATGCTTTAGCCTACTTAGGTTCTCCTGCCGTTGTGGCTGCCTCAGCTGTATTAGGTAGAATTGGGTCCCCCGAGGAAGTTCTTGGTGGTACACCATTACCATTCAATGGTGTTAAGGCCTCCGTAGAAGAATATTCTTATGATGAGGATACCGATGCTCCTGCTGCTTCTACTACCACAACTAATAATGGTGTAGAAATCTTAGATGGATTCCCCAAGGAAATTACTGGTGAATTGGTTCTTTGTGACGCTGATAATGTTAATACAGATGGTATCTATCCAGGTAAGTATACTTATCAAGATGATGTCCCCAAGGAGACTATGGCACAAGTTTGTATGGAAAATTATGATCCAGAATTTAGAAATAAAGTTCATGCCGGTGATATTGTCATTAGTGGGTTCAATTTCGGTACTGGTTCATCCAGAGAACAAGCAGCTACCGCATTATTAGCCAAGGGTGTAAGATTAGTCGTTGGTGGGTCCTTCAGTAACATCTTCTCTAGAAATTCTATCAATAACGCTCTATTAACTTTAGAAATCCCAGCTTTAGTTCAAAAATTACGTGCTAAATACCCAGAGAAGAAGGAATTAACCCAAAGAACTGGATGGTTCTTGAGATGGGATGTACCAACATGTAAAGTCACCGTCACCGAAGGATCTTTAGACGGTCCTGTTGTCTTAGAACAAACTGTGGGTGAATTGGGTACCAATTTACAAGAAATTATCGTTAAGGGTGGTCTTGAAGGTTGGATCAAATCTCAATTATAAGCAATCCAAACACGCTCACGTGTCTTCCTATGGATGGAATGTGAAAAAAACTGAGAGAAGTTGAGAAAGTAATAACAAGTACAGTTAATTTGTCAATTGATTAATTAAAATGTTTTCATTGATATCTGCTTTTCTAACCTATTATACTTTCAAATGTTCTCTCGGTATCTACCCTATGTTCCAGTTCCATCTTTGAAAGGTTGTGTGGCGGTGTGCAAATCATATTTATTTATTTCTTATTTGAAAAACATATTTATTTAATCATATAATTTAATCTATTTATTTGTTAGTTTTCCATTTAATTATTCAGTTTTTATTATTTTCTTTCTTTCTTTATAATGTGTCTTTTGCAAAAACTATTAACTGAAAAATTATTATTATTGAAAAATCATTGAAGCTATCGTTAAAGAGACATTGAAAGTAGAAACAAAGGAGAGAAGACAATTAAGACATTACAAAGTCACATAAACATTCCGGCTTTCCTCCCCAATGGATAAATATACAAGCATAATAACAGATGAAAAGTTCTCATCTCTGACCTTAAATGTGACTAAATTTCCCAAGACTTTATTCCATTGGGAAATTTTGATTAACTTCCTCATAACGAGGGCATCTCCCATCAATAAAACAATCAGTCCAGAATTATACCAATTGATTGTATCCACTTATGAGAATATATTGTTTAATTTCCCATATTTGGAAAATTATCATATTGATTATGCATTATTTCAATATAAATTAAGTCACATAAAGGAAATGTATAAGATCTTCCAAAGAGCTCTATCAATTTTTAATCATAGATCTTTACTCATATGGATCCAATATTTGAAAATATTAAATGATTTGATACCAGATAATAGTTCTTATTCTTCAAATATGAAACTGCGGAAAAGTTTATTGGATTACATTATTTTAGTGGTGAATTTTGGAATCTTTATTTAGAACAATTACTCATGAGATGTAATGATGATAAAAGGAAATACATCATTTTACTAAGAAAAATACTTGAATTGCCAATCTATAATTTTAGTAAATACTATGCATTATGGTTACAAGAAATTGATAACATTAGAGATTTGAAAGAATTAACAAAATTCGTTTCCAAGGAAGATTTAAAAAATAGATTGAAGATAGATATTAACTATAAGGGGAGAAGGGGACCATACTTATTAGAAGCTAAGAAGTTGATCAAAAAATTCACGAAAGAACTATGCATGGTTGTTCAATTTCAATCATTAGAAATATATTCATTGTTTGAATCAAAATTGAAAATCCATTTTTATACCTCCAGTGACCAATTGATCGATTCACAAGAAACCGATGTTTGGATTAAATATTTGGATTTCACTATTAATTTAAATATAGATTCTTTAACTCATTTAAACTTCCAAAGGGCTTTAATAGTATTGGCAAATTATGATGTGATATGGTTGAAATATGCACAATGGGTCATAGAACAGAGAGAAGATTTTGGCATGGGTAAGGAACTATTATTAGAAGGATTAAAGCATTCCTTGAGAAAGACATCCTTATTAAGATTATTGTATGGTCTCCTGGTTAAAATAAATGAGATTGATGAATTACAAACTGTATTGAATCAAATCTCTGAGTCATTCAATGACATGGTTGGCGATAGTAACGATTTTGAAATCTTCTGGGATTATATCCAATTTAATGTATTTATACAAAACTCTTTGCCTCAGAGTAGGTATTCTGGTGAAAACTCAGGTACTTCTACTGTCAATGGATCTGCTAAGAAACTTATACTACCTTCCAAGGAGATCTTGATGAAGATAAAATTACGGTTAGATAATGTTGCCGAAGATGATCAATCCTTGGATATATTAAATGCGATATTGAAACTACAAACGAAGGATAATACTGATCAGATCGAGACAGAAATATTCCAATATTTGATCCACGAATCAAAAAGTAAACAATTGTATCATAACAATGGATTTTTTTGGAGTCTTTATTGTAATCTAATCTTTATGGATCCCTCTAGATCGTATTTAGAAAAGAGAACGAAAATAGTTAATGAAGTTTGGAAACAAATAAAGCCACAGGATAAGAGTGCCAGTGAATCTATAATGTCCTCTTTGTTAACGTTTTGCGAATCATATCTACCTGAAGATATTAGCACATTAGAAGAGAGATTAACATTAAATGAGTTGTAGGTGTGAACGTGTATCAAGTTCTTTTATCAAGTGCTATATAGAGATACAGACAAAATAGTCATTATTTAAATTCAATGCATTAATAAGTTATTCTTGAATGATGTAGATAATCTAATTTATTAGTTGCTCCTTAAATTTGCTATATTCGGGAGTCTTTAATACCCTCTTGGCTATTTCAATATCAGTGTTGATATCCTGAATCAGGGCGTCTGCAGTAGTATAATCTAATTCCGGTCTTATATACCCTAAGATATTGAATTTAACGTCTGCACCGTAAAAATTGGTGGTGAAATCATGTAAGATATGTAACTCTACAGTCTTATACTCATTACCATAAAATGGGTTCTTTCCGATGGAAAGAACTATAGGTAGCACATCCAGATCACCTTTAGATGCATTCAATTCATTACCATAATTATATGTGACATCTCTACCATCCTTTCTTTGAATAATGGCAGATGATTTACCAACAATGGGTCTTAAACGGGCAAACCCAAAATAGACACCAAAATCCAATTTATTCACTTCTACGGATAGATCACTTATCTCCACATTGGCTGTGGGGATACCCAGATCAGCGGAACCACGACCAAACCCACATACAATATCACAGTATCTTTCAGCGCATAATGGAAAGGGAGATTGGGGGGACCCAGGGATTGGAACGTCGAATGGTCTCATATTGGCTGTTATTTGATCTATAATGTATTCGTTATTTTGATTTAATTTGTTTTGGTGATCCACCTTTATAAATGGCAGTAGTGCCTCCCGAGATTGATATATTACACTGAGTAACAGTAACGGTATTGTAGCACTGATTAAGAGCCACTTCATCGAGCTCATTAACTGGCCTTTGAATAACGTTAGTAAATATCTTGAGAAGCTTCAAATGATGATGACTTTTTTTTTTTGAAATTTCATTTAGACTCGAGAGATCTTAAAGCTTAAAGGATATCAAGGGCAACTCAACTAGCATAAAGAGAGAGTATAACAAGGACTAGTAGTGCAAATCCAACAAGTAAGATTTGCAAAATAAAGATACAATTTTGGTTACTGGGAAGTAACTCTTTCGCTATCTGTTTGGGAAACAAAAAGAGGAAAGAAAGGGGAAAAAGCAAAAGTACAAGTGAACCATCATGTTGAGCAAAATCGCTTTTTATTTAATTACTAGCACCGCGAAGAGGTCCTTCGCAACTTCTATAATATTAATGGGAAAACCTGGATGTGCTTTGGTACCCCCAGTGCATCATCTGGTCAAAATTGACAAGTCAAAATTGTCTCCTCGATTTCCTGGGTTAAAATATGATAAAGATGATATAAGGTCTCCCTCCTATCGTCCGAAGGATACCCACCCAGATAGATTACAGGGTCATTACCAGAATACTCTACAGTCAGACTTGTTGTTAATTAATTACAACCATAATGCCAAGACAGAGAAAGGGACCAAGAAACGTATTTGGGATGTTACGAAATCACCATATCATGTTAATAGACCTCTGCGGAAACCCAAAGGGTTAGGTGGACAGCAACCCGATGTCCATCCCATTTTATGGAATAATATCCCTTCTATTGAAAGTGTAACATTAAACTGTTATGTGGCCGAAGCTAGAGATAATGAATTATATGCTATTAGTGCTAGTTTACAATTACAACAAATTACAGGTTGTAAGCCATCTATCATATATTCTAAGTCTAATGTTCCAAATTGGAAAATCAGATCTGGTCGTCAAATGGGGGCCAAGGTTAGATTAACAGGGTTACCCATGCATCAGTTCTTAGCAACTCTATCAGAAATTGTCTTACCCAGAATTAGAAAATATAAAGGCATTAAACCTACTTCAGGCGACTCCTTGGGTAACATCTCACTGGGTCTTACCGCTAATGATGTCAAGTTCTTCCCTGAAATTGATGCTAATCAAGATCTTTGGCCAAAAACATTTGGATTCCATATTACTATAAATACGACTGCTGGAACTGATGATAGAGCTCGGACTTTAATTAGTGCCTTCCAACTGCCTTTCGATATGGAATCTTCTGAAGACACCCCAACATCCAATTAATCCCCATATGCCGTATATCTCTTTCTATCTGTAAATATCCATATATATTCAAGCAGTAAATATCCATTCACAACTTATTCATTTATTATGTATTGTACATGTGTTTATTTAAGAAAATACTAAAAGATTCAATAAAAGAGTTTACCATTAAAATTATTCAAACACGAGTCAATTTTAATTTATTGGTTTGTTTTGATATCATAGCTACCCTGTCACCTAATGATAATGCTAACCCTTGACCCTTCGAACGAATACGGACGTAACCAACGATGTTCTCAGTAGCTGGGTCTCTCTCAATACATAAATTAGCTAAAGCGTCTTCACCAAAGGAGGATTTTGCATATAGATTACAACTTAAGAACCTACAATCTTTTTCGCCCATAGCTT
The DNA here is from genome assembly GCA_030571515.1 of Monosporozyma aquatica. Lineage (NCBI taxonomy): Eukaryota > Fungi > Ascomycota > Saccharomycetes > Saccharomycetales > Saccharomycetaceae > Monosporozyma > Monosporozyma aquatica. The sequence continues at coordinate 178,366 of JAJLXW010000501.1, forward strand.
CAGATGGGGTCAAAACACCCATATTTGTACCAGTAGTTAATGCATCAAGATAATCATGTAATGAAGATAGATGTGATTTAACAGAGATCTTGTTTTCCCATTCGAATTCATTCCACATAGTACGGAAACGTTCGTCATCAGTGAATGATGGTTTAATGTAGTCCATAATATCAACATGTAAGTCATTTAAGATGACATAACGTGCATCTTCACCATGAGCACCATCATAGATAATATTCCCAAAGATAACACCAGTATCAGCAGAGGAAACTTTAACAGTGACGCTTAATCTATGGAAACCATGAGGTACCACATTTGCACTTGGAGGATTATCAATTATTTTTAGATCACCTAATGTAGCAAATTGAACATGTAAGTTTTTTAAAGTTTCCTTTGTTTGATTAACTAATAACACGTCTAATACAACATCAAATTGGTTATTTGTAATATATGCTTCAGCGTAAACAGGATCTGAGAACCCAGTCAATGGAACGATCTTCTTTAAAGAAGAACTAGAAGAAGATTGACCAGAAGATGCATGTTGACCCTTGATGGCCAACTCCAAATCTTGTTGTATATCATCTTTATCTCTACCAAGAGAATCAGAGTTGGATAATTGTCTGAAAGCGATAGCTTTCTCAATAACAGCGGCATTCTTGTTCATATCCTTAATAGATTTCTTTTGTTTTTTGGACTTGGCTAGAGAGATTTGACCCTTGAAAGAAGATTTAGTAGCATCTAAGTAGACCATATTTAGTAGTTCATTCTCTTTAGCATCCTCCCTATCGTTGGCTTCATCCATCATGATAGAGATACTTGTTAGCAATCTTTCTTCAGAGTCTTCATCAATTCTCTTTTCAGATAGATTGCTTTGTCCATATCTGACGATACTCACCAGTATTAGTAAAGCTTCAGCTTTTAAAGCATTAGTTATGGTAACATCAGTAGACAACTTTTCAAATCTTAAAACTAATTTTAAGATTGTACTGGCTAGAACTGAAGAGGTGTAAAAATCACCCTTTAAGATAAAACGGCGCATGGGTAGAGTATTCTCCTCATTTACCTCTTCAGAGCTGCTGTTGCGTTTAGTCCTGTCGAAGGCGCTTTCCATAGCATAGGTACCATCAGGTAAAATAATAGGACCGGTAACTTTCTTTCCTCCTTCCTTTGTTTCTTCTTGCTGCTCGTGTCCTTCCTCCTCATTATCCTTGCTTTGGTTTAATCTTCTTAATTCAGCTTGCAAGATTGGAACTTCACCAACGCTAGAACGGATATGTTTCCAAGAGGCTTGTATTTCTTCATTTGTCTCAGAGAACTCACCAAGAATCCACAAGGCAGCACGATAAGCCTTGGCGGATCTGACATTTTCTAAAGCATCAAGTAAATGATTCAAAATGTCGGTTCTTAGTTGTGGGTATCTTTCGATAACATCTTTAATAAAGGACATGACACCAGTGGCTGCCACCGAATTTAAATCGCCAATGAAGTCTAACAATAAGGAGACAACATTAGCGGCCATATCAATAAAAGTGACAGCAATAGAACGAATAGTCTTGATTAATAATTGTCTGTATTGTATAGAATGTTCCTTATCCACATCATTGACTGTAGTTTGTACCTCTTTCTTTAACAGCTGGACAACGTCTTCGACGTTCTTGGATGAAGCAAGATCCATACAGATATCCAACGCCTTTTCACGAACGTCAATGTCTTCAGAAGTCAAGACACGTAAAATCTCTAAAGTTAACTCTTCCAAAGCACCTGGATTCTTGTCATTAATATCCTTAATTCTATCTAAAACAACTAATTTGATATTGTTATCAGAAACTTTAACAGCAAGATCGATCAATTTGGTACAGGTCTTCACTAAAATAGTTTGGTTTGAGGTCAAAGTGGTCAATGTTAATGCAGTTTCGAAAGCAACTTCTGGGTAAGTAGTGGTACCTAACAAATCTAATAACAAATCGATGTATTGGGTAGTCAAAGAGGTGGTTTCAGTAGCATCTTTTCTAATGAAATCAACAAAGGCTGCCTGTAGTAATGGGTCCAATGCATCAATATCAGCAATATTCTCTTCAAGGTATTGCAAAGCCATATCACGTTCTAATTCACTAAGTCCTAAAAAGGCGTTTCTTTTGCAAATTGGATCAGTTTCCGCAGACAAAAATGTGTGAATAATTTCCTTAGCATCTGGAAGCAAATGTTCGCTGACTTTATAGATAGATAGAACAGCTAAGATTGCATACTTACGGACATACGCATGACGATATTCCAAACATTGTAAGACAGATGGAACCATTTGTTCTAATAATTCAGCTTCTCTTAATTTTGTCAGAAATCTTAAAGTACTACCTCTAATGTATTCATTTGGATGTTGTAAATCATGTTGAATAGCATTGCAAACCAAAATCATTTCATGTCTTAACTTACCGTTTTCATCTAATTTTGGAACAATTTCCCAGTAAAAATATAATAACTTTTTTAATCTTTTATTCCTAGAGGGCATAACAAATCTAATGATATGCATCAGCAATTCAGGAAGTGGGTTACCTTCTAACATTGTAACTAAAATATCTTTCATAGTTTCAATCTTTTCTTCATCATTACCCTTTTCGAGAGATTTTTGAAAGCTCGCAACGGTCTTTACCTCTGTACTTGTAGAGGGATCAAAGACCAAACTGTAGGCTGGTTCTTTACTGCTCATTTTTGGACAATTGACTGTGTATTATTGAAACAATTAGTTATCGATACTTACACAGTTACGAATTAGCGTAATTGGTATGTGGCTCTATCAGGAACAGGTAGTTATATTCTAGTTGTTACCTATATATTCCATTCAAGGTTTTTCAAAATGCTTCTAAATCAAGAACACGAAACCGAAAAATCTAAAAATCTGGAAGAACAGTCGGGTAACACATCCTCTTCGTAGAACAGTAACATGCGTATACATTTCACTGGAAGATGGCACTGCTTGATACCGTTAGTGATTGGTAATGGGTTATTTATATTATTATTACATTGTCCTTATACTTATTTGGATTAACCTAACCGTGATTTTATGGAGATGATAAAATTAAGTGGGGCACAGGCTGCTTGACAGTGATAGCAATACCTATAGCATATTAAAATAGTAGTTTCTATTTAATCTGAATCAGAATCTGGATTAGCTACATGCAATCCCATAGAACCGGATATTTTGCTATTAAGAAGCTGAGTGCTGACACTAGCCAATGAGCCTGATCTACTTCTCCCATCTTTATTCGAAGCTGTTTGAGATCCTGCAACGCTGTTTTTATATTTATCGATGGTAATATTCGTGGGCAGATCTGGAATATCTTCAGTTTTATCACGCATACGATTCTTTGATCGAGTGTAATAGCTTAAAACAGTTCCATCCCTTGAGATAGTATTGTGGCCACCTTTCTTCTCTCTTAATGGGGCCAATATATCATCACTATCATAAGCTTCATCACCTGGAATATCATTCATATAGTCAGACTCTGAACCAAAAAGTTGATTCTCGTTCTCCTTGGTATCCTGTTGTGTAATTTCTTTGTTAAACAAATTATGAAATTCTTTGGTATGATCAACTGTAGCGTTATTTCCCCCTCTCTTTTCACTTGGACCCTTGTTATCAGTAGTAGTGGTCTCAAAGGATAATAATTTTTGTTTAACTTTACCATGTTTAATACCAACTTGTTTCGTATTAGTTCTGATTTTCACCTTTATATTTTTAGGTTGAATTAAATTATTCTTTTGCTTTAGTGCTAATGGTAAGTTTGGTGGAGCTTGCAAAAAATTGGATGTTTGGAAATATTTTAATCTTAGCTCTTCTACATAACTAGAGACGAGCTTTGAAGTTGGTTCATTTGCTTTACTAGAAGTTGTTGTTTGAGATTTCACGCTTCGCAAACTCTTTTCTCCGCTTGTTAGGGTTGAATTATCAGGAGTAGAACTTAAGGTACGCGGAACAATGGGTCTATCCATTGTGCTCACTAAATCGGTGAGGTCAGTGGATGTTATTATCTCAGTATCTGACATTGTAGTTTCATTACCTATCTCATAAGGGTGGTCAATGGGTACCTGGATATCATCCATTTGGGATTCAAAGGATTGTGAGGTACTTGTATCCTGATCTATAGTGGAGGTATCATCTTTGATGTAAAATGTAGGATGATCTTCGTTAGCTATTCTGAAAGTTCTACGAGGCACTTCACTTTTTGGAACCATATCCACCGAGGTATTGATCGTATATTCGTCATTAAATGCAGGCAATTGCTTAGCAAAATGTTCAGGTGGTCTTTCCCCGTAGAAAGATGAAGATTCTCTTGCTATATTGTTTTCATGGGTGTTTTCTTCAGGACGATTATCCTGATTTATGGTTGGTATAGAGAGGACCAGATTGTCTTCATGATTGTATGATCGAAGGGAACTGTTACCAGAAGATCTACTGTTCGAAGGGGAATTTCTTGGGGGACTATCTATAAGCTGAGCCGTTTCTTCTGGTCTATTTACTATTGCATCCTTTCCCTCTACGGAATTACTGAACGAAAATCTACTACTGGAACTACTTGAATAGGAAGAAGATGAACCGTTCACTGATATCTCTCCCTCATCGGAAGAACTAGGTCCATTGGTAGTTTTGTTAGCAATTGTAAGTGTATTTCTACTGAATTTATCTTGATCTGCTGAGTTATTTACAACATCCAATGGACTGACATACAATAGTGAGCTTTCAGTACTAGGGATATCAGTAGTAATTAGTTTGTCAACATCAGTATTTAGTGCTTCATCATCTATTTGCAAGTCAGGACCTGACTCATTGTGATCCTGGTTCTCTACCGCCAATAAATCATCCACACTCTTAGAATTTTCTTTGTATTCTTTAATATAAATGTCAATATCATCAACAAGTTCTTCAGCCTCGGATCTTTGTCTTCTATGTTGCCTCCTATACGTAGTAGAGATATTAGGTTCTTCTTCGGATGGAACACTTTCGACCGCTGACGGGGTCTTGTCCTCGTCAATATCACAGTTGTGATATCCCAGGGTTCCATTCATATTAGAATGGCTGTTTATTTCCTCATCACCATTTGCAGTTGTAGAGAGTGAGGGTATTTCCTTTATAGAAAGTTTACTTTCCAACGATCCTAGTACACCTTGGCTTGATAGACGAAAGTTCCTCTCTATTGAGTGTGACAGAGCATCCATATCTAACGTCGGAGGGGGTGGGCGCCTGGCTCTAGTTTTCTGCGGTAATACTGGAATAGTTTCATGAGGCATATCAGTTTTCATCGTGGAGTTCTGTATTATTTTATCATCCAAAGATTTTTGGTTTCTAACAACACTATCATGGCTTGATATACCATATGATACCTTATTTAATGTTTCATTGGAGGATGGTAGTTTTGTTTTAGTGTGATGTGCTTGGTTTGTTTTGCTGGTGCTTACATCTGTATGTTTTGAAACATCATCAAAGTTCATTAGAGGAGACTTAGAAAGCGGTTTATTCAAAGGCGATGTATTACGTTGTGTCTTATGAGATGGTGAGTTAGAATTGTGGGATGTGGTTGTGGCCTTTACCGTTTTCTCTAGGGTTTTAATTGGGCTGGCATTAGGTTTTGATTCGCTTCCAAAATGAAAGAAAGATCGTCTTTTGTTCTTATTGCTGGAATTCCCACCAAACATGAGAACCTTCTAATATGACAGTATTCAGCTAAGACTATAAAATAGGATGATCTTTAAACAAAGTCCTGATCGTAACGTATTCAGGTGGAGAGCTCTTTCAACAAACAAGTGACCATCGCTAGTTGATTTCAATAAGTATTTCACATTCCGAAAACCGGCGTTATTCTGATCTCAGAGGTTATTAGGCGCTTAATAAATATATCATATGTAAAATAGATTGCGTATATAAAGGGACAAGATGAATACCGTATCTCTACGAACTCAATATTTTATTTATCATTTCTAGAGCCTTAGAAATGTACTCGCCAATGCCACCTATACTCACTACTTTGATTGTGGCTGCAGGTGGATCGTTAATAGACACATATTTTTTCACATTGAGGGATCGCAGCCATTTCTCTGATTCGTGGATATTATTAACATGAAGAATCACTACATTACAATTTGTCTTAGATCTTATATTGTCCAAGTTTTGTTGTATCTTCTCTGCGTAAATCTGCCTTGGACATTTTATGTAAGCTTTGAAGATGGTGTCAGATGGCATTTTCTTTACGGCATCAATGGAAGCCTTTATGGTAGCTATACAATGATGTTTTATTTCATCTTGGGTTAAGAATCTGGGCTTCTCCAGAAGAGAGTGTGGTTGAGCCTGAGTAGGATAAATTTTATTTTCATTATTTGTGACTTTTGAATTTGTCCATCTGGAAGTAGTTGTTTCTTGCTTATTGGATGTTACAGATACTTGATTTGCTTGTATAATATCCTTTCTTGTCAAGTCACCTGAAGCAAGTGCTCTTGAATATTTAGCAATAGCATCATTACTTGCTTTTAATAAAGGTTCATTTTGAGCTCTAACTCTGGAGAAATCAAAAAGTAAACTACCTATCAGTGACGTTTCCATAATATGAAGATTAATATTACTTTGATAACCTCTAGTCGCCACTTCAAACTGTTTCTTAAGACCTTTAGAACTCTTACCAAATTTCAAAGATGATATAAAATCAATGAGCCCATTGATGAAGAAGCTCAAACTGACACCATTGTCAGATCTTATAGCGAATTCCCTAAAACTTGATATTTTGGATATTTTGCACTCATGTACAGTAAAATGTGTCGACGATAAAAGTGATTCTTTCACTTTATCATCCTTAGACCAATGGCAATTCTTGGGCACAAAAATAGTTCCGCTGATATGTATGTCCTTTAGTATTTGAATAAAATCGTTATTATAAGGTTGTAGCCATATTTTATCCTTCATAGATAATATGACAGGTAGTACTAGACAGCAGTCCAGCAGAGTAAACTTTTCAAGCACAATATAACTTTTTTTGCCTACGTTCAACTGGTGTAGTTTCTTTGGTGAAACATACTTCAATAAAAATTCAACTGTACCTTCAATAGAGTTAGTATTGGGAACTTCAATAATTAAGGTACTGTTTTTTATAATCATATCTGAATTGGAACGACTCTTCTTTATTCTTTCTAAATTTCTCCAAATATCCTGAGACTCGAAAAGGACATTCCCACTGGTCGGTGAATAATATTTCTTATATCTTTTTGTCGGAGTGGACAATCGAGAAGGAGCAGTATCATTGGAGAATGGTCTCTTTCTGTAGGACATTTTGCAACTATATGGACCTTCTTATATGTGGAGTATCTGGTCTCTTTCAGGTTGCTGTGATATTTAATAGTTAGC
>JAJLXW010000502.1:0-13597 GCA_030571515.1 Monosporozyma aquatica
GTTAGTTACCATCAGTATTTAGAAAATATACATCGATTTAAATTGATCCACCTTGGATTCATCAACCTGAGAGGCGTCAATGTCAGATTTACTAATTTGGTAGGGTTAGAAGACTGGCGCGTAACCTAATACGGAAACCGGACCTGCCAAAGTTTTTTATGCACAGTCATTCTGCAGAGTTTTTTTGCTTTGGAGCGAGTGAGTGATAGTGAAGTCTCTACTCATGTAATCTTGTCTCCCCACAGTCCTTTGAACGGAGTTTTTGTTGTTTATCCCCCAACGATACTTTCTGTCAGATTTGTCTTGATATCGGTGTACCGGCCCTAAAATAGTCTTCAGTGGTAATACGTTTTTGCTATTCTCTCTCTAGTTTGAGGGAGGGTAAGGGTAAAAAAAGGAAATAGACTTTCGTTATCCCTTCGTTCCACTTTATCTCTCTTGTTTCATGTTTATTTCATTTTACTCTTTCTCTTGTATTCATTTCCCATAAAGGGGTCTATACCATTCAGAATGTGAGCCGGTCTTGTCCATGTCCAACAAAGAGCGGTTACTAAAATTCTTAGGAAAATTATACGAAATCTCAAAGGAAGTTCTGAAGTTTCTTGTAGACACATAATTCTATAGCAGTAGACTGTTATATGTATATGACCAAAACTATTGGAAATGACAAATATGATCCATATCTATGCAAACTGGTATACCACAAAATTAATCTACTTTTTGAAGGTAATATTACCTCTTTCCCTAGATGTGAGGTGGAGTTAGTCAAAAAGGGTACTCGGTGTTCGGAAAACACCGACTTCGAGGCCTTTGTGGCTGAAGCGGTCGCCTAGAATGATGAAAATATAGTCCTTGTCAATGATTGCTGGACATGAGATAAAGCGAATAAGACCAGCCTAAGGAATAAAAAAATTCCATATATAAGGACAAACCAGGGCTTCCAAGTCCTAAACTACCATCAATCTTGGGAATTGTTTCAGCCATGAAGGTCTCGAAGTCGGTGTTTTCCGAACACCGAGTACCCTTTTTGATTAACTCTACTTCATATCTAGTAAAAGAGGCAATACTTATCTCGACAACGTAAACTAGCGTTATGAATAACTGTTTGCATGTATATATATATATATATATTCCCCAGGCTTTCATTTCTGGTAGTCTTCGACACATATGTTGGGCAGGTTGGTTCTATAGCGTTAGTGTCAAGGAGACTCTTGACAATTGGGAAATTGATGGTAGTTTAGGCCTCGTCAGTAATTGCTGGAATTATGGGATAAAACGAATAAGATCAGTCTAGAAAAGTTCTTTATTTATAAGAATCAACCAGGGCCCTTGCATGAGGTCTGTGGTGAAATTAAAATTAGCCCCTCTCAAAGACGGTTGCTTATTTGTTTTTAAAAAGTACTAAACTATTTTTGTACATAATCAATTTACTGTCAAGAGGGAGGGGGATAATACTTAATCAAATCAAATACACCACAACAAAGCAACAGAGAGGAGGGGACGACCCTCATGTGATCCCGAATACAGCTTTCAATATACGTAGATTATATATTAGATACCCTCTTTGATAATGGATCGGTTCCTTTGTTCCTGAGCAGGTTATATCGCTGTGGTTTCCCCCATCCCCATAACAAGAGGAAACTTTCCTAAATTAAGCGCAGCCAATCTTTAGGTTCCCCTTCCTGACAACTACGCATTTTACAAAACCCTCTTACTTTAAACAATAACCTCCGAAAATGGGAAAATAGAATCTCTGGGTCCGCGGAAATAATCCCCGCCCAGCACCCACACACCACATACAGTGCACCGTGGGTGAGTGACAGTGACGTCGAATGTGGGCGGCTAATGATATTAACTTAGTGATATTAACTCAACATTCCATTGATCCGGACTTTCTGTTGTCTACTTTCCCCAACGCTCCTCCTTCTACTTTCACTTCCCCAACGATGTTTCCCCAACGATTTGTCTTGATATCGGTGTACTGGCCGTTAACTCCAGCAATCTGACATAGTCTCTCTTGTAGCAATGATATAAAAGGAGATAGACTTTCCATTCATTCCCATTTTATTTCCCTTGTTTCGTGTTTACTTTATCTTACCCTGTCTCTTGTATCCATTCCCCATAAGAAGTACACACCATTCAAAATGCCAGGAGGTGATACCGAAAACGCCTTTAAAGCGTGGATAAAAAAATCCTCAAAAAATGTACACCAATTCTTTAAAGGATTTCTGAAGATTTTGGTGGATACAAATAGTATTGCAGTTGCCTGCTATACATACGTGGAGAAGACCACGGCAGCCGAAAAGCCAAATGCGCGTCTCTGCAATCCAACATGTTATGAGTTTACTTTACCTTTTCAAGGCAACACCACCTCTTTCACTAGATGTGAGGTGGAGTTCGTCAAAAAGGGGACTCGGTGTTCGGAAAACACCGAGTTCGAGGCCTTTGTGGCCGACACCATCTCAAAGATTGACATAAATAAAGGCATTGTCCAAAAATGTTGGACATGGGATAAAACCAATGGCACTAGTATAAGACAATTCTATATTTATAAAAACAAAGAAGGAGTTCCTGAACCAACCTTTCATAAAGTCTGTAGTGAACCAGATGGTTGGCTCGTCTCAAATGCGGTTGCTAAATTGCTCTAAAAGGTATTATTTAATTGGCATTAAGCGGGAGAGAAATCATATTCAATTAAAAACATATAAAAACAAAAAACAGAGAAAAAAAAAACAAGGATATAATAACGACTACCTAATATTTTATAATAGATACATAATATATATATATATATATATATCCTTATAATACTTTTTGCTTAACAAAAAATGTAGCTAAATGTTTCATTTGCCACATACCAACAGCACCAAGAACAATTAATTGTAAAATTGTCCACCACATTGCACGAGAATTAACATTTTCAGATAAATTTCTAAATTGGGCTTCACGATCTCTCATCATATTTTGTTCTAATTTAATTTGTACCACTTTAGAACCTAATAAATTAATTCTACCTTGTAAAGTTTCCATACTTTTCTTCTTTTTAGAATCTAATTTCATATCAGAACCAGTTTCAAACTCTAAATTCACACGAGTCTTAGATTTAGATAACCAACCATTAGATTGAGCTTGTAAACATATTCTATGTTCACCAGATTCTAATGCCACAAATGTGAAATCACCATTGGGGGAACCCTTTTGATGTACCACACGTTGATTATCATCAAAGATTTCTTCAATATCAACCACAATACTGAAATCAGATGGAGAAGCGTCCACATATTGATCAGTGTTGGAATCAAGTACAGAAACAGTGTAACGACCTTGAATGTAAGTGTCTTTAGTCAATTCCTTTTGGAAACATTTTCTTTCACCACCATTACTATAATAATAGAACCCAAGAACATTCTGTGTCAATAACAAAAGCACACAAAGAGCAGGAGCGTAAATGGAGCGGGCAATCATCTTCGAGTCTTTGGGTTTTCTTGTAGTTTGTTCTATCACTTATTGTAGCCAAATAAACAAGTTTTTAAACCTCTCTTTAAATCAAAAAATAAACGTGTCGCTTTTCTTCTCTTTGATGAAAAAAAAAAAATTTCAGATGGAGCCAAAAAAAAAAATAACAACAAGAATTCATTACGCGTTTTGAGTGAATAACTTTTACGCGTTTCCATCAAACGAATATACAGTGATGCTAAGAAGTAATGACAAGAGTTACTTAGATCTAGAGTATATACAATGAGTTGTTACTGCACCATTTTACAGATGGTATACACCTATATATAGGCAGTGAAAAAAAGGGGAGATGAACTTATTATTGCAAGATCCATTCACTGTCTTGAAAGAGTATCCAGAGAAATTAACACATACTATACAGAACCCTTTAATCACTACATGTCTGAAATATAGTCCCCAGGGCCATTATCTAGCCTTAGGGTCCGTAAATGGTTCAGTGATGATCTTTGATATGGATACATTTAGACCCATTCATGTCTTGGGATCGGAATGCGGTGGTGCTCATGTCAGAGCTGTACAATCTATTCAATGGGGTGGTGATAATTTAAATAGTGGGAGATATATTGTCACTAGCGGTAGAGATTGGTCTTGTCGTGTTTGGGATATTTTACATCCAGAGAAACCAATTTATGAAGCCTCATTTGATGGACCCGTATGGGGCTGTCAATGGATTATTAACAATACCAACACCCCCAGCGATTGTACCGATTTACCGGGAAAACTATCTCAAACTTTAATTGCTACAGTCTTTGAAGAACCTTGGGCTTATTATATTGATCCTATAAATAATATTAAATTGCCTTTGAAACAGGATGAAGAGCAAAATAATATTACTACAGTCGAAACTGATGATAATGGCCATGGTGATAACGAGGAGACAACTAAACAAGAGAGAGAAGAATCCACGGAATCAAAAGAGGATCATGGATATGTTTTAACCTGTACAGTTCACCCTAAATTGAATAAGACGGTGGTGACAGGTAGTTCAAAAGGTTGGATTGAAATTTATCAAATCGTGTATAATAATAATGATGATGATCCAAATACCCCCCATTTCAAAATATTGTATTCAGAAAGAGTATCAAATTCAAATATTAAAGATATTATAATATCACAAAACGGTGATAGAATGGCTGTGAATTGTTCAGATAGAACCATCAGACAATATTCTTTATCCTTCGACGAAATTACAACCACTTTCCAACTAGAGTTGGAACATAAATATCAAGATGTTATTAATAAATTGCAATGGAATGGTATTATGTTTAGTAATAAATCTGGTGATTATATTGTTGCCTCCACACATGGTTCCTCTACACATGAATTATATCTTTGGGAAACAAGTTCAGGTTCATTAGTAAGAGTCCTTGAAGGTGCAGAGGAGGAATTAATGGATATCGATTGGAATTTTTATACAATGTCAATTGCTAGTAATGGGTTTGAAACTGGTGATGTATATATATGGTCGTTGGTGATACCACCTAAATGGAGTGCATTGGCTCCAGATTTTGAAGAAGTCGAAGAAAATGTAGATTATCAAGAGAAAGAAGATGAATTTGATGAAGTGGATGAAATGGAGGAAAAAACACTATCACAAAATACTGCCATTAATAATGATAATGAAAGGATACCGATTGATCTAAGAACAAGAGAAAGATACGATGTCCGTGGGAATGAACTGAAAAATGATCAATGTCCTGTGCCCATCGATTATGAAAGAATTATCACCATGAACCAACATCCATCGGCTCCTTCCTCATCCGCATAATATCTGTATATATATATATTCATTTATGTTTAGCGTACTTCATACACATATTATACACGATCAATTCACAAGCTAGCGTGTTCCAATACGTTATAATAGCAAGGTTTAAGAACAACCTTATGCTACGATTAAAAGGTAGTTATGCTTTATTTCAGTGTTCGGCACTGAAATTTTAAGAAAAATAAATTTCAGGACTAAATAAAAAAAAAAAATTGAATAATTTTGAAGAATATTTCATGATTGTGGCAGTCAAAGTACACTTATCCCGTAAAGACAGATACAAGCACTCACGGTCACACGTATATTAGACTTTCTATTCCAACCAGATACATGAGTAATCCATTTATAGCAAATACTCCGACTTCCTCCCCTTCAAAGGGCAAAAAAATTATATCCACTCCAGGTAGTGTGATTACTACAAACAAGTCGACTTCCACCATATCAACTGATAACGGTAGCTTCCCCTCAATAAGTACCAGTACTAGTACCAGTAATCATGCTAGTCCCAAGAAAAGAATACACAAGAGACCCACATCACAATCATTTGGTTATTCTTCCAATTCCTTATTATCATCACCAACAAGACGTCCTAGAACAGCTTCTAACTCAATGGTTTATTCAGATAGGTTTATCCCATCAAGGACAGATATTAATCTTAATTCTATGGCTTCAATTGCTAGTACAGCATCACTTGCCCCATCTTCAAGTTCTCATGTAGAATGTGATGATCAGGTTATCTTCCAAAGGGAAAAACATGCACATGAGACTTTTGATACTCTATTAAAAAATGAAATCTTTGGAGATATTTTGACCAAAGATGATGCTACAGAGAACGGTATTGAGAAAATTAAATATACCACATCAAGAGCTATGACTAATGATGGTAAATATTTGGTTCAAGAGCCTGCCACTCCATCACCAGAAAGGAATGATTCATTTTTTGATTCTAGATCTTCTTCTGTGATTGATCTTAATGGGATATTAAATCAGGGTGATCGTGGGAATAGTCGTTTTCGGGATCAGAATACCGATACGAATAGCCGTGATGGCGACGATAGCCCTCGTGGTCGTAGAAGTAGTGTAACGTCTGATGGTTTGAATTCTGCACCAGTAACACCAAGAAGATTATTTTCAGCAGATGAAAGGTATAAACCATCAAGTAACAGTGGACGTAGTGCAAGTCTATTTACATATCGCGAACGGTCAGCCACGAAAAGGCCTTCCTCTGCATCATCATTTATTCATTCTTCACAATTCAACACCTCAATATCTCCTGTAAGGCCAGATTCGAAACAATTATTATTATCTCCAAGTAAATATAGAAGAAAAATTGCAAGAGTGCCATATCGGGTCCTAGATGCTCCATCTTTAGCCGATGACTTTTATTTTGATTTAATTGATTGGTCATCTACAGATGTTGTTGCAGTCGCATTGGATAAAGCCATTTTCCTAAGTAATAATACCACTGGAGAAGTCACTCATTTAGGTGATAGTGATGATGAATTTACAAGTCTAAGTTGGGTGGGAGCAGGCTCTCATTTAGCTGTTGGACATAAAAGTGGTCTTATAGGAATATATGATGTAACAAAGAAAAAATGTATTAGAAGGTTACGTGGTCACACTGACAGAGTAGCATGTTTATCATGGAATCATCATATCTTATCGTCAGGTAGTCGAGATAGGAAAATCTTCCATACAGATGTTCGTACGCCAGAGTACTATTTCCAGACCATTGAAGCACATCAACAAGAAGTTTGTGGACTTAAATGGAATATTGATGAAAATAAATTAGCCTCAGGTGGGAATGATAATATTGTCAATGTCTACGATGGAACATCACGAACACCTTATTTGACTTTAACTGAACATAAAGCTGCGGTGAAAGCGATGGCTTGGTCCCCACATAGGAGAGGTATATTAGCCACAGGTGGTGGTACTGCAGACCGTCGTTTAAAAATTTGGAACGTTAATAATCAAACAAAACTTAACGATGTAGATACCAATTCTCAAATTTGTAATATGCTGTGGTCTAAAAACACTGATGAAATTGTCACTTCACATGGATACTCTAAATTTAATCTTACGGTATGGGATTTCCCGACATTAGATCCTATCGCTATTTTAAAGGGACATTCATTCAGAGTATTGCATCTGAGTTTATCAGCAGACGGAACAACTGTGGTATCTGGTGCAGGCGATGAGACTTTAAGGTATTGGAAGTTATTTGACAAACCAAAGTCTAAACCAAAAGTAGAATCATATGTATCCGGTACATCTAATTTAATTAGATAAGTTTAATGATTTTCCGTATATATTTTTATGAACTTATAATTCACGTAACGCTGCATTTTTTTTTTTTTTCATTATTAGCATTTACAAATGAATAGATACATATATGATAAAAACAGTTTTACGTTATTAATATACTTATATAATCACTAAGTGATTAATATTTGGACTAGTTCAACAAAGTTTTAGACAACTCTGAAGCTAAATAGTCTGCTTCAGCCTTGAAGTTTAATTTATGTAAGTTGGCCACCGTATATCTGATTCTACTTTGATCATTGTAATTATCTTCTCTAGCTCTAACTCTGAAATCATATTCAGCCATCTGTACATTTTGTGTAATTTTAGTGAATGAATCAGGATCATTCTCTTTCAATTCAGTTAACTTGCTAGCGTCAACTCCTAATAGTTGTTCAGCTTGATCATTAAATAGAGAAAGCCATATTTGAGCAGTTTCATCCATGGCCGATATGGTTAACATATATCTCCAATTTGGTGCCGCATTATTGGTGTCACATTTTTCACATCTCCATGTTCCATCAGTTTGTTCAATAACTTTCTTATTACAATTTTCATTAGAACATGCTGGGTAAGCAAAATTATCAGCTTTTAAGAAATTTACCACAGCTTTAATACTGAAAAAATCACCCTTTTCACTTCTACCCAAATTATCAGCAAGTGCTTTAGCAATAGTAATTCTTTGACTAATAAATTTAGCTGCATTCCCACTGTTAGCAGAACCTACTTCTTGTTTTAAGGACGTGAAAGTGGAATCATGACCTTTTGAATCGTACCAACCTTTCAATTCATAAGCCTCTGGAATTTCTGGATTGGGCGTTAAAGTACTGCTGAACCCCATTGTTAAAGATTTACCACCAAAATCAGAAACACGGACACCTTTAATGGCCACCACTGAACCTTCTGGTAAATTAAAATCAAGGGCTAATTGATTCCAAAGACCGACACTGATAGAATAATTTGAATCATCCACGATAGTGATATCACGACGATCAAATTTCTTCCCTGTCTTAGAAGTTAATTCAAAATGGGGATTCACAGTTTGGATAATACCTAATACATCTACTGTAGAATTAGCTTCTTGATTTTCAATTGTGTTTAATTTGATAAAATCAAAATGAGTCTTTGGGACATTACTTTCATCAGAACATTCTTCAATGATTGTATCTTTATCCATAGCTAGCTCGTATGGATGAGATAAATTAGTAAATTGTGGTTTAGCAGGTTGCAATCTTGCCTTTGAGACATAATAAACCTTACCCTCTTGTAAGATCTCATTAAATTTAACAGCATTATCATTGAAAGCAGTAGCTCTAATTTCACCCGAGGTGTCCAAGAAATTAACATTAAATAATTTCCCTTCACCACGTTGGTTATGCCAAGTCTTGATATCACCTTTATAGGAGACACGAGCTTTAATGGTCCATACATTTTGGTAAGGAGACAATTGTTCAATGGCAAAGATTGGTTTAGATTTTTGGGAACTAGCACCTGGGAAACGAGAAGATGAAGTAGAAGCGACGACGTTACTAGATGTATTGTTTTGGAATGTTTGAGGTGCTGCAATTGAGGAAGCATTGTTTGTCTGAATAGGGGCAGCAGTAGCAGTAGTAGTAGTAGCTGGTGCCATTGGTGAATTACCTTGCAATTCAGGAATTAATTTATCCATATGGTCAGCTAAATACTTATCCAAGAAAGTAGTTTCTGCCTCATTCAATGTAGCATCACGTTGGAGAATGTTAAAATCATCAATCAAGAAAACAAATTTCTTTTTCTCTAAGATAACATGAGGTTCACCGTCTAAGATCTGAATAACATCACCTTTTTGTAAATCACTAGTTTGGAATTTTTCCGCAGCAGTGTTTCTTAATAAAGCCTTGATGTGGAATTTACCATCGGTAATAATAATAATATTCTTTCTGCTCTTAGTGCTTGGATCGAATTTTCTGGTGTTTAACACTTGATAAACCCCTCTAGCAGCTTGTGCATGTCTTTCTTGATCAGTGAATAATCTCAAAAGTTCTTCTGGTTTAACGTCAGCAGCACTCATCAGTAGTATAAAGTCTGTGATTGGATGGTATAGTGGATGGATGGTTTTCCTTTTGATTACCTTTTGAGATCCCTACACTCAAAAAGTGGGAACCATTTTGAAGTGTTACTCTTTCTTTTACGCGTTCTTCTTTTCTACTCAAATTTGAATTTTGAAATTTCAATGAAAAAAAGAAAGATGATTTACGCGTTTTCTTTTGAGATGAGATAAGCTAAGATACTTTTAACTTCGAAGAGAGAAGCCTAGCAAGTAAGAGCAAGAATTGGGATAAAGAGTCTATATCCCTGTTGGTTAAGGTAAAAAAGAAATTGGATTTCTCATGGGTACTCCGAAGATTAAAATAAGGCTGGTTATCAGCAATTTGGAGGATCCAGAATCGTCAGTTATCTGTCCTATGGTGTTTAATATTGATGATATGAAACAATTAAGAGAGTTAGGGATTTGTGGGATCCTATCAGGTACATTACCTACAGCTGCTCAACAGAACATGTTTCTTTCCATTCCATTGAAGCTTATGGTGGAGGAGACAATATGGTTGGTCTTGAATGGACATGCTGAGTTACAATTATTAAAGGGTCCCATGGGTGTTCAAATGGCTAATATAATGAGACACAAGGGCAAAGAGTTATACGAACTGACCAAGGATAGATTAATGAAATCATTTGATTTACAAAGAGCATATAAACAAGAACAGCATTTATTAAAGTTACAGCAATTGGGTATTGATCCAAAGAAAACTCACTCTTCGGCTGACAATACATTGATTGAGTCCTCGTTGTTTATTGAAACAACAAATGAATCCTCGATATTAACCTATTATGATGAGAGTTCCTCTCCAGGGAAACAAATCGAACCACCTATGCACATAAATATACTGAACTTATTGATAAGCAGATATACTAACTGGAATAATTATTTACTATATCAATCTTTAAAAACACAAAATTATGTCATGTCTCCAGGCGGGAGATTTGGTGGATTATTTATTGCATATCCTGGTGATCCATTAAGATACCATTCACACTTAACAATTGATTCTGCCTTAGACTATTATAATGATCCGATTGATTTTATATCATTAACAAGTGGTGCCAGAATAGGTACTGCCGTGAAGAAATTATGGGTCATTGGTGGCGTTAAACATAAAGAAGGGGACCCCGATAATCATACGAACTACAGAGATAACGACAGCAAGGCCTCAAATTCATTAACCAAGCAAAATAATGTATCCTTTTTCTCAATTGAATGGGCTGGGTTTGGTTAAGAGTTTTTTTTCTAGTCTTCATTTGATAGAGTTTCAAAATAAAATCTTAAACATAAGAATAAAGCAGAAAACAAAGAACTCTCTCCCTTCAAATATTCTCTCCCAGGATCTTATTAGATCTTGGTGAAGATCAATATGTCGTGCCCACGTTGGATTTCCTTTATCCCCTTTGCTCTTAAGTGACCTTTATTTATTTCCCTTACATTTTTTTTTCCGCGATGAAAAATTATTATGGATTGAATGATGCCCATAAGAAGAATGCTTCAATAGAAAGATAATAAACACATTAATCATTACATAATGATATTCCATATGTTTTTAACTTCTGTATCAAATGGTAAGGGGGTGCTAAATGAATCTCTATAAGCTTCTATTTTGTAGTGTAACAAGTATTTATTTGACAAAAAAAAAGTGACATTATTATTTGTTCATTGGTGCAATACCCACAAAACCATTGAAGTAACATTGTCCTTTATTGAAGGGGAGTGCTCCATCACATTGTTTATTAGATCCCAAATTTTGTAGTATCCAGATTTGAATGCTTTCATGGTTGTAATTTCAGGGTGCTGCCGGTTGGATATTTATTTCATCGGCATTGATATATATATATAACTGAGACATTGATGGTATCCCCTCCAGCCGTTCAGTCACTTTCGTATATTTCGTATTTCCTCTTTGGATTAATATATGCAACGGTTTGGTCTATTGTATCAATAAACTTTGGGTTAATTAATAACAATTACAAGAATTAATCATGTCTACTGATCAGAATTATGGAGAAAAGAACATTCTTAATAACCAGGAAAAGGGACCACTCCCTACTCAACCACAAGCAAATAATCAAACCTATGCCAAGAATGATGAATCAGATGAAGAAGACATTGATCAATTAATAGAAGATTTACAATCCAATCGAGAAAATGATGAAGAAAACGCATCCGTGGAAGAAGATCATGCCATGGGCGGTCCTAGAGTAGTTCCCGAAGAAATGCTCCAGACAGACCCAAATATGGGTCTGGCATCAGATGAAGTACAAAGAAGAAGGAAAAAATATGGTTTGAATCAAATGAGTGAAGAAAGTGAAAACCTTATCATCAAATTCTTAAGTTATTTCATTGGTCCTATTCAATTCGTTATGGAAGCTGCTGCAATCTTAGCTGCTGGTCTTGGCGATTGGGTTGATTTTGGTGTTATCTGTGGTCTTTTAATGTTAAATGCATGTGTTGGTTTTATTCAGGAATATCAAGCTGGTTCAATTGTAGACGAGTTGAAAAAGACCTTGGCTAATACTGCGATTGTCATAAGAGATGGTACCTTAGTTGAAATTCCAGCTAATGAGGTTGTACCAGGAGATATATTGGAGTTAGATGAAGGTACCATTATCCCTGCAGATGGGATGATTGTAACAGAGGATTGTTTCTTACAAGTAGATCAATCCGCCATCACAGGGGAATCACTTGCAGTGGACAAAAGATATGGTGATCAAACATTTTCTTCATCGACTGTTAAGACTGGACAAGCATTCATGGTGGTGACAGCTACTGGTGATAATACTTTCGTGGGACGCGCTGCAGCCTTGGTTGGGCAAGCTTCGGGTGGACAAGGACATTTCACTGAGGTGCTAAATGGTATTGGTATTATATTATTGGTATTGGTGATTATCACCTTGTTAATTGTTTGGACGGCTTCGTTCTATAGAACTGATCCTATCGTTATGATTCTTAGATTTACCCTTGGTATTACTATTATCGGTGTTCCGGTTGGTCTTCCTGCTGTTGTCACGACAACAATGGCAGTTGGTGCTGCATATCTGGCTAAGAAGCAAGCAATTGTACAAAAGTTATCTGCTATTGAATCCTTGGCCGGTGTCGAAATCCTTTGTTCAGATAAGACAGGGACTTTAACTAAGAATAAATTATCCCTTCATGAGCCTTATACAGTGGAAGGTGTCTCTGCTGATGACCTAATGCTAACTGCATGTTTGGCTGCATCAAGGAAAAAGAAAGGGTTGGATGCCATTGATAAAGCTTTTTTAAAGGCTTTAGCTCATTATCCAAACGCGAAAAATGCTTTAACCAAATATAAAATTCTTGAATTCCATCCATTTGATCCAGTATCTAAGAAAGTTACTGCTGTAGTAGAGTCACCAGAGGGAGAGCAAATTACATGTGTCAAAGGTGCTCCATTATTTGTTTTGAAGACAGTGGAAGAAGATCATCCCATTCCAGAAGACGTGCATGAGAATTATGAAAATAAGGTTGCAGAATTAGCTTCAAGAGGATTTAGAGCTTTGGGGATTGCAAGGAAAAGGCAAGATGAACATTGGGAAATTCTTGGTGTTATGCCATGCATGGATCCACCTAGAGATGATACTGCAGAAACTATTCAAGAAGCAAGAAATCTCGGCTTAAGAGTCAAAATGTTAACAGGTGATGCTGTTGGTATTGCTAAAGAAACCTCAAGGCAATTGGGATTAGGTGTTAATATTTACAATGCTGAGAGATTAGGTCTTGGTGGTGGTGGCGATATGTTAGGTTCTGAGTTAGCTGATTTTGTGGAAAATGCAGATGGTTTTGCAGAAGTATTTCCACAACACAAATTTAGAGTAGTTGAAATCCTTCAAAACAGAGGTTACTTAGTGGCGATGACAGGTGATGGGGTTAATGATGCACCTTCGTTGAAGAAGGCCGATACG
>JAJLXW010000502.1:13670-35443 GCA_030571515.1 Monosporozyma aquatica
GATACGGGTATCGCTGTTGAAGGTGCTACTGATGCTGCGAGATCTGCTGCTGATATTGTTTTCTTAGCCCCCGGTTTATCTGCTATTATTGATGCATTGAAAACCTCAAGACAAATTTTTCATAGAATGTACTCGTACGTGGTTTATCGTATTGCTTTATCTTTACATTTAGAGATCTTCTTTGGATTGTGGATTGCAATCTTAAACAGATCTCTGAATATCAATTTAATCGTCTTTATTGCCATTTTTGCTGATGTTGCTACCCTAGCAATTGCATACGATAATGCACCTTATTCCCAACAACCAGTGAAATGGAATTTACCAAGATTATGGGGGATGTCAATTATTTTGGGGATTATATTAGCCATTGGTTCATGGATTGCTTTAACTACTATGTTTTTACCAAGAGGTGGTATTATTCAAAACTTTGGATCAATTGATGGTGTTATGTTCTTAGAGATATCCTTGACCGAGAACTGGTTAATTTTTGTCACAAGGGCAGTAGGACCCTTCTGGTCTTCAATGCCTTCATGGCAATTAACAGGTGCAGTCTTTGCTGTTGACATTATCGCCACTATGTTTACATTATTTGGTTGGTGGTCACAAAACTGGAATGATATTGTGACAGTGGTTCGTGTTTGGATTTGGTCTATTGGAGTATTTTGCGTTTTAGGTGGGGCATATTATGTACTTTCTAAATCAGTTGCATTTGACAGATTGATGAATGGATTACCCGTAAAGGAAAAGAAATCAGCAAGAAGTGTTGAAGACTTCTTGGCTGCTATGAGAAGAGTTTCCACTCAACATGAAAAGGAAGGATAATAAAAATGATGTATTTCATTTACACATCTACGCATATGAACTTCAATCCCATTTATTATTTATCACTATAAAAAATTATTAATACTTAATAAATAACATTTTCTAATATATCTTTTTCTCAATAACACTCTCCCATTTAATGGTGTTCTGAATATAGACCCCTTTGAGAAGAATCTGATCTTCTTTTACACATATAAATGATTAAACTTAAACAGCCAGATAGTTATTTAATCAAAATTGCAGCAGATAATTTTGAACTTCGAATAATGATGCTATGTATATTTCCGCGGAATTCTTTTTATCTCTCCTGAAACCCACTATATATAAAACACCGCGGAGAATTTTAAAGTAAAACCGAAGAAGTTTCTAAACTAACCACTCCAAACACAACTGGCAATGACCAAAATACACAAGAGGAAGCTCAATAAAGCTTGTACCAATTGTCGTAAGAGGAAAATTAAATGTAGCGGGACATATCCATGTTTAAATTGTACATCGTACGGTTGTTTATGTCAATTTATTGAAAGAAGGATAAGAAACTCATCAAAATCATCATCGCCTGAAAGTACATCACTATCAGTTAACGATAATTTATTAAGTACAACACCACATAAACATACCAACATCACGACGCACCCTTCATGTCCTCAGAAGGACTATTCTATTATCAGAACGTCGATGCAAGAGTCCAACCCCTGGCAGCAAGGCAATGATTTGTACAATCACAATGGGTTATATGGGAATGATATTGAATCTCAAAAAGAATATGTTAAGTTAAAAACCACTTTAAAGCAATTAAATTCTTTACCTGAGTCGACAGATTTAATTAAACAAATGATTTTGCAAACCACTGAAAAGTTAAATGATTTTATTAAAAATTGGGAACCCACTATTCACTGGGAAAGATTATCATCGCTAATTGAAAATAATAACAAACAGATGTCTATTGAAACAAAACTTTTGAAAAATAAATATAGAGATCAAATTTATCTTGGTAGATTTGCATCTTTTAACTCTTCATCTTCTTCTTCAGTAATGGAAGAAAAGACTTTCTCTTCTGTACTGCCCTTAACGGATGATATCAACGCACTTTATTCCCCCTTTGACGCATTTTCATCTCGTGGGTTAGGTTCATTAATTCAAAAATATACGTTAGCAGTGAAACAAAGATGTGACAATGTGGAAGATGCTTCAGAAAAACTGAAAGCTACCATATATATCATATTAAGATTTTTCGATATTTGTTCTCTTCATTTAATGAGTAATGTAGAATTAATGGCTCATCCTTTAGAGACTTATTTGAGACGTAATATCGTATTGACACCGCAGGGGAATGATGATAATAATAAACATTTAGTCTCAATGATCATTAAAGAAATCCCAGAATCATTTATAAAGTATCTTACCACAAAGAGTACAATTAGAAATTTGTTAACTTTAATAAATAAAGATTTTGAAATGTTTACTACTCTGATTGAAATTTATCAATTACATAGAAATCTTTTTGAAGTGGAATCAATGAAATTATCTTACGAAAATTACCATCCAGATCAAAATGAAATCCATACAAGTTTTGAACTGTTAATCGATTTTTGTAAGATGCAAGATATTCTCTTAGCATTAGGTTATTCATATTACAATTCAACATTATATCATCTTGATGAATATAACTCACTGGACTATCTAGAATCATTATTACTGTTTCTTGATCATCAAGAATGGATGGATCAGGGTTATGGATATGGAAAAGTGCTAATAGTAGCCACAGATTGTGCACTTAATATGGGATTAAATCGTTGGGAGTTTTATGTGGGCATAGATGAAGATGTAGCAATAAGGAGACGAAATGCCTGGTGGAAGGTTTATTGTTTAGAAAAATATTTCTCCATGAAAATTGGGAGATTATCTACTATTGATGATTCCAAAATAAATTGTTTATTACCAGAACCAATGAGACGTGTTGGATTTATAGATTTAAAGGATTTCTCAAAAAGGGTCTCTACGTTAAAACCAGATTCATCAATTTTCAATGAGATGTCTATTCAGGATTCTAAAATATATGGTACCTGTGGACAAACGATACTAATTAGCGACTTTTACCAAAATGTATTATTTTCAGATGAGTATACTTCATTAAAGAATGTGGGAAGCCCGCAATTTATTAGAGAAAATCATCTAACAAGCATTTTCCAACAATGTGATATAACGAGAAATAAATTCAAAATATTAGAAACACAAATGAATAAACTTTTCACATGTGCAAAATCAACTCGCCATAACGCTACTGCGGTTCCCAAGGATGATAAATCTCAGTCAAGTGAATATGTAATGAGTTATTATTTTTATTCAAGTTTATTTTTAAAATCTTCATTCACTTTGATTAGTAGATTGACTGGGTTTCCGAGGGATTTAAGAACTAATGAAAAGATTAGGGAGTATTCAAGGATGATTTATGAACATTTCAACAAATGTTCCGATTATATGTTAAGTCTAGAGACTAGCTATGAGATCTGGAAACAATTCAAAATATATTCTTTTTTGTTTGTTATGATCTCCTTTAATATGGATAATAAAAATTCCTTTGTTAATATAGATGATATTATTAAAGTATTCAGGATTTTTTCACGTATCTTAACTTTTGCGGGACAGCTGGAAGAATTCCGTTTACTCGATCCCCATATTTCTCGTAATCAGACTTTACAAGAATTTGAACGAAATTTAACTATGTTGACTATCTTAATCCGTGTATTGGTATTAGATTTCATGTTAAGAAAGGATTATTGTGCTGATGAAGTTGTCCAAGAGATGAAGTCTAGACCACATGGTTCGAATGTCGCAGAAATGGTTCATATGTTTGTTGACCATAAATCCTACCTTTATAATTTTGTTCTTCAACCAATACAGAAGATGGGGTTCCATTTGAAGGCGCAAAAGTTATTAGAAAATCTTCAATTCCAATCCTTTCCTAAGGTCATAGGTAATAGTGCAGTGAGTCTGGCAAGTATGAAGTGCAAAGGTCGTGACAACCCCAAAGATAGTGTAGGTTCTACGGAGGAAGCTCTCCGCATATCTCCAAGACAAGGCTCGTTAAAGAAATTAACAGATCGAAGAGGATTAGAAACACCAGAGAGCCTTCCAGTTGAGGAACTAGACTCTAATGTAATGTCTTTATCAAAGAATAGTGCAACCTCTACAAGGCTAATTCCCGTGATTTCTAAAACAAGCAAAGATGATTTTGGGTCAAATAGCAATGCTGATACAGCCAAAATACCAACTCAAAAGCCACAACAGGCTCCTGGTGAGGATATCTCACAGGATTTTAATTTGTTAAGCTCCGAGGTACCTAATGATGTTACCTATAATCTAGGTACTCTGGAAGATTTTGTTAATAATACCGACTTAAATGATCTCTATCGGTCATTATGGAATGATAATTTTCTAGACATGATGTAGCTAGCTTATATAGATACATTACAAATTAATAATTGAGATTATGAATAAAAAGAAAACAAGATAACATATTGATGATTTAAACGAAACAAAGCAATTGAGTATTAATTAAAAATAGGAATATAAATAATGCGAAATAGAATACTAAATAGACGGTCAGAAGAGTGACTCAGAAAGAATACTGAAAACAAAGATTGCTTCTGGTGATGTCAAACCTATCAGATATTCAAAAGATGGAAAGACATAAGGATAATTGAAGGCTTGATTATGATTCAGGTCAGAAGGGATCATAAAGGAGATTTATTTAGCAGAGAAAAGCAGGAATACACAAATAATACATTCAAATAATAAGTAGCAATAATAAATCAAATTATTCAATGGATAAAGCAGTATCAATGAATGACCAGTGCAGTAATAGAACGCAATGGTAATATGAAAGAAGAAGAAGAAAGTTGGATTGTTTTCTTTGGGAGGATATGCAAAGGGGCTAAACATTACGACATGAAAAGGAAAGAATAAACCAGAGTGGTTTTTATCCTTACGACAATTTGGAAAGTTTTGAACAGTGCTGAGAACGCTGGTAATAACTAATGACCAGGATAGGGAACAGTGCTGGTTAAAATCTATTCACTATTGGTCGTGGGTGGTTAGTCCTTAGTTACGTTCAAGGTGCTGCTCAACGGTACTTTGTTCCAAGAATGCAGGAGAAGAAGTTAAAATGACCAGATAAGAATGAGAAGGTGTGTCATCTTGTTTACTTCTTTTTTCAATGTCACATAGTAAAGTATTGGCCACTTGGTAATTCATTTCCATCCGGATACTCTTCGGAACAGTGTGGTGAAGAGAGAACTAAAGTTCGATCTGATTCTTCGCATGTTGGCCCTGTTGAATGTGCCTCCCGTATACTCAACACAGTGGATTAGCCTTCTTTCAGATGGGCTTGGGGGCATGAATCGAACTATCAACTCTGCCCGCATGCTTTCATTTTGTTCTATGGTTTTAATGAGACCACAGAACGCCTCTCTAGACTGTCCTGGTGTTTGTTGGATGTCCACTACTAGGCCCGGGAAATCTTTGCCCTTGTTATCCCGAACACTTAACGTATACCGTAACATGTCTTCACGTGTTTCGGTGACTTCAAATGTTATTAGCTTCCTCCATTTAAATAATGATTCCAGTATCTCCTTACACATTTCCCCTCTGCCCACTTTTGAACTAGAGGCAGGTGGTTGATAGGTAGATATACGTTCCAAAAGGTCTTGCTGAAGGACCTCACCATTGTTTACTGAAAATGGATACTTCCGATTCTCTCTTCCCAATTGATTATTATGCTCTTCTACTAATTCTTTAGCGTGGTTCTTTTTAGTCTTGAATAATGAAGTAACTTTCTTGAACGAGGTAAATTTCTTGGGATGATGCTTTCCTTTTTGTGATATCCCAGACTGAGTCGTGTCAACTCTAAATGCTGAAGTGATTTTATTCAAAGCATGAAACTTCTTAGGATGGGTTCTGGTTTCTTGTAACTCTTTAGCTTGAGTCTGTTTTGTTTTAAATAATGAAGTAAATTTCTCAAAAGAGTTAAAGTTCTTGGGATGGTTGTTCCCTTTGTCTAATCTATTGGACTGAGTCTTGTTAACTTTAAATGGTGCAGTGATTTTCTCAAAAGGATTAACCTTTTTAGGATGGTCTTTCCCCTTTTCTAATCCATTGGATTGAGTTTTGTTGACTTTAAATGGTGCAGTGAAATTCCCAAAAAGATTAACCTTTTTAGGGTAGCGGTTATCTTCTTGTGATTTCGTAGTTAGAGTCTTGTTAACTTTAAATCCTGACATAAACTTCTTGAAAGCGTTTGGTTTCTTAATGGGATTATCCTCTGTTTGTAAGCTAATGTATTCATGATCTGCGATTACACTGAAGCATTCACACACAGAAGCCGCATCGAAACATTCAGCATTAATTTCCTCCCCTCTTTGTTTTGATTGTTGTGAGCCACCTAAAATTTCATTGGGATGTTGATTCAAGTTATCAATACTAACATCGTTCTTTTGCTCCTCCCATTCACTATTGGTATTAATCTTTTCAGGTTCTGTAATTGAAACATAAAGGACATTGTTGTCTTCTTCAAAGAAACTTTTGTGTTCTTCGTAATAATCGTGGTAACTTGTATTGAAGTCGATTGAATCTTCATAATAGTTATGGTTAGTTACATTGAAGTCAATTGAATCCTCTTCCACATATGGGGGAACAGAAGATTCCTTGGGCTTGTCCATTAACTGAACGTAAACCCCACACCAATCATCGTATTCTCTGTAGATTTCTGAATAAGAACTAATAGACATCTTTGGAAAGTGAAGGAAAGTTTGAGATAAAAAAGTTTGTTGTTGTGAAGAAGTACTATTTGATGTATCCGTATGTATACCTAGGACTTCTAATTGTGAATGAACACAGTGTATTAAAAGACAAAACAGAGACAAGAAAGAAGAATGAAAGTAAAAAAGTGAAGTAAAAAGAACAGGAACAAGCAACAAACCTTTCTTCCCATTCGTATTTCTCTTAAATTCGACTTTGTGTCACAAATTACAGAAATTTGAAAAGTCAGAAAATTGGTGTCACCAGCAGAGAAGCACACAGGAAAAAAAGTCCCGTTGATCCGGATGTTACCAGTAGATATTACCATGCTATGAGAAGTAATATCACAAGCATAGCAGACTCGTAGAGTCATGAGATATCTTAGTATTTTAGTTTAACTAGCAAACAGTATTACTGAGCAATCAATAGGGTAGAGATATATGAGATAGTAATTTTTTTGCAACTAGCTAGGATCCGTTGGGAAACCACCAAATATAGTGCGCCAAATATAATGAGTGTTCAAACTAGTTTCAATTTCTCAACCATTGATGTTATAAGGATATATACACATTCTCTAGTATTAACGGCTGCCTGTTCACCTTCTTCTGCAATTCTTATAAGGTTTTTTAACAACACCACTCACATTATTCTTAACTTTCAAATATCCTCAGCAATTATAACAAATATGCGTCTGCGCTCTTCGACTTAATAAGATGGATCGTGTAAACTCTGGCGAAGAGGCTCCTTTTTAATATTAATATTTCTTATGACCATTCCTCATGGCTAAATAAGGGGATTACTAACTCTCTAATCATGAATGAGGTTTCAAAACTAGATAAGACTGACATTTTTATCCATTTTTAAGGCAATCTCTGGCAGGGATCCACTGATAATCAATGTGGCATCTTGGTATACCAACATGTTAGGAGATAGATTTTAAAAGTATATTTCTTCGATTTCACAGTGGCAAATATCGTAACAACACAGAAATCTAAGGACTACACACCTTGCCATAGTCTATCAAATGCTTTCTTTACAGTTCCTCAAGCAGCCACTTTTAATTCTCTCCTTCCTGCCAAAAGGGTCTTTTTGTTTACTTACTGTGAAAAAGCAGTTCGCGGCGGCCGAGGTTTACCGATTAGGAATAGAGTGATCTGACACCGAAAGGCGAGATCAAATGTGGATCTATCCGCAATGTTCTGACCGGATTGTTATTTACTCTTTTTGGAGGCATTCACCAGCTTGGTATAAATTATAAAGGCCAACTGACTATACCCTTTGTAGGAATATTACAAGTAACACATAATACGGGGATTGAACCAACTCCAAATTTTTAGAGGTATTATAATGGGAAAAATCAAGAAGAAGCGTACGGTCATATGTGCATTTTAGTAGATTTATTGATGGATCCAATATTATTAGTTATAGAGTGCAATACTTAGTCATGCATCACTTCATTGGCAGGGATTTTAGATGATTCAAGGATAAATTACGAAAAAATAATATGTTGTCCAGATTCTCTTAGGGAGAAGTATATGATACAAATCTAAAGTTTGAAATCAATGTAGTATATTTATATCATAACATGACCATTCCATAAATCAATTAAGCATAGTAAACTCAGTTAGTTATCAACTTTTTTTATTATTATATTGTTATTTTTGCCTCTTGTTGAGACACGAGTGTAATCGATCCTTTCCCTTAATTCCTTAAATGTTTATATTCAACATATGATCCAGCCTCAATATATCAATATAACCTATTAGTTTATTTTCGAGGGTGTATATTACGATAATATACACTTCTATACAGGTTAAACCCAAGCCCTCTTTACATGTATGTACGTTTAGCAATTAAAGAGAACAGAGCTAACATCTCTTAGCTATATTTAACGTTGATATTTGGGAACAGAAATATTTCTATAAATATGTTAACTACTAAACATTATATTTATTCATCTAATTGGTGATAGGTTAAACAGTCCTGAAACGAAGTTTTTCATCTTCTCATATAGTATCAAGTGTTGAGTTTGTTATCAATAGGCAAAAAAAAATCAATTGGTAAGATAACTCCTTCATCAATATAGTCAGATAGTTATATTGGACTTAACAAGGTTTAGGTTTTACTCAAAAATAAAGTCAACAAATATTTATGGGGACTGCCCAGCATCCGTACATTCCATAACAAATACTCTTTTATATCTGACTTTTTTCATGTTTCTGAAAGGTATTTCCCAAAGAGGCAAATTTTCATCTTTTTCCAAGTTTGGAAAAATGACAGTCTTGAAATTTCCAGAGCGACGAGATTATATTCAAAGAAATTATAGAGTAGCATTAAAGGTATCTTGATATATACAAGGTAATGGTAATATTATTGTGGATATGTGCTCGGTTTTTATTAGTTTAAAGACACCAAGTAACGTCAGTTTTAGAGTATGTACCAATGTGTTTTTAGAAGGGTTGTCCATGCAAGAGTGATGTATATATCTGAAAAAGAAAAGGTTATCCAAGAATGTAAACCCAGCAAAATTATCAACCAAAGTCATAAGATGAAATACTGCTAGTTATTTTTCGTAGAAATAATGTGGCTTACGATTACGACCCTTTTTAATCCCATCGTAGATTCACTGTACTAACAAATATATTCAAATAATTGTTTGCTCCTCATTTAATTATTTTTTTTCCTTTGTTATTAGAATTCATAATGCCTCCAAAAGTTCAATTATCTAAGGCTGCTAAGGCCGCTGCCGCTATGGCCGGTGGTAAGAAGTCCAAGAAGAAGTGGTCCAAGAAGTCTCACAAGGACAGAGCTCAACACGCTGTCATCTTAGATCAAGAAAAATACGACAGAATCTTGAAGGAAGTCCCAACTTACAGATACATTTCTGTCTCAGTCTTAGTTGATAGATTAAAGTTAGGTGGTTCTTTAGCCAGAGTTGCTTTAAAGCATCTAGAAGCCGAAGGTATTATCAAGCCAGTTTCTAAGCACGCTACCCAAGCTATCTACACTAGAGCTGCTGCTGAATAAATGTAATGTTATAATCAACATATAAATCATTTTCTCACATATTTTTATTATATCTATATATATAATTCAGTATCATATTCATTAATATAAAAAGCCCGTCATCTCTACCTGACTCTGTAATATGGATAGCTTATAATACCCAAATTACTGTCCTTTATTTTGAATCTGTCACAAACCCTAATGAAATATTTGGTTCGTCATTTTGATTTTCCTTTTTCGAGATGGGCGACGCAAATTTTTTTCCTCCAACGATTTTTTTTTCATATATAAACTGGCACTGTTTCTTAGACAGAGCAAAAAAACATATTGCACTGTAACTCCCAACCAAACCGGATCAATAATAACCCAAAGTTAGAGAGCGTAACGTCCATTTATGTCTGTGATAGGTGGGAATCTATTCAATAAATGGACTTTACTTTTCTCTACTCCCAAGCTATTCTTCCTATCCAATTTTTTTTCTTCTCTATTTGATGGAATTAATATTTTAGATGATTATAACACATGATAATTTATTATCGACTCTGAGGATGTATATGCAGGAACAAATTGTTAAGGAATTCTTCGTTTATGATCTAATATTATTTCCTGAGATTATTGTTTGAAAAAGAATGATTTATTATTTTTTCTTCTCGAAGTTTTAAACAGGAATGTTAGTTAACTGGAAACTGAGATTTTATTTTTTATTTGATGAATAGGCACCACTTTGCCTTTAATTATCCGGCGATGATTCATTGAATATGTGCCATGGATACAATCATGCATCACCATCTGAATATATTTCTACTTCTTTATTTCCTTTAAAATAAAATTCCTTAAAACTATGAGAATACTCATTCAAGTATTTTCTAAAACAAATTAATAACATTATTAAATGATGAAAAACTTTTTTTTTTCAGTTCTGCTTCTGAACCAATTTACAGGAAGATAACCAATATTACCAAAAGCTCAATATCTGAAATAATGTTTCATTAATTTACTTATTTTCTTGCTCTATCTTGTTATTATATAATTGAGTTTATTTAGATACTTCATCTTGAAATTAGATTGCTTCAACTGCCTTCTTATCGATTAAGAGGATCTGTTTTTACTTTGCCATGTCATTTATGTCAGGTGAGCTGGATCCAGTTTTCTTATTTTGATAACATTTTGTTTTAAACTCATTTAAATCAAGCTTTCGCATGTAATGTTGACAACGAGGATGTATGTTTATTAAACTGATTGTTATAAAAGATGATTCGGAGTGGGACATTAGGATAAACATATTTGGATTTGACAAATTTGGATTTTAAGATCAGACTTCTGCACTAGACAAATTTTATCTTCAGGTTATTTTTTTGTTAGTGATTATCTTGTATACATACGAACTGGATCTGCCTTCATAAACAAACACGCCTAGAGTTATTAACGTGGGACACCTAAAAGAGTTCGAAAGAAGAAAAGACACATATCCTTTGCCCCCCCCCCCCTAATACACATGATTAAAAAGTGCTAAGGGGTTTCATTGGAACAAAGTTGTCAATAGATACTGGTGGTGAGGGGGATTATGTAGGAATGGTCAAATCTTCTGGAATAAAGGAAGAAATATATCCGTAAAAATCATAGAATCTTTTGATTGTTTCTGGATTTGGACGTGTGAGAAAGGGGGAGGTAAAAGTAACTACTTTTTCGATTCTGGTAAAAATGGTAGGAAAAGCATTAAGATCCTTAATTGTTTTAGCCAGGTTCACAATAGGAACATGATGAGTAGCCAAAGTGGATCCTGATTTAGGAGACAGGGTTCGTAATTGTGCCAAACGGCCTCTGTTAATACTTGGATAATCAATAAATTGGGAATACAAGTATACCCATTAATTTTATGGGAGATGGTGACAGCAACTATTGAAACAAATGTTAAGTGCGTCCTAAGAGCAGCACAAAATTAAAAATGTTGACTAATCTGAGTAGCGAACCTGCTTTGCCATTAATGCACTCTGAATTTGAAAAAAAGTTTGAAATTATCTTGGGTAACCTCATGCTGTCAGTAGGGTTTAAGTTAACTTCTGAAAATGCTTTAGTGCAACCTTGTACTAGTTCATCAAACTTGACTGGAGTTGTATTGGTTAATTCTACCTTCAACTTATGAATAGCATTGTCCTGTTCCATGGTATTAAACTTAAACTCAGTTTCCTTTTGGAACATAGTAAAAGACCGTAGCAATTGATCTGAGCTGGAACTATTAGGAATCATCAAGGCAGTAGAACACTTCAAATACCTTATTACATGATCAGCACTTCTCTCTGCGTACAGACCACATCAACCTCCTATCTCTAAATCAAAAGAAAGGACCATCGAAGCCCACACTTAAATACCTGGAGGAACGTGCAGAATATGATTTTGATATTCATTACTTAAATGGTAAGGATACTGTCGTTGCTTATGCTATATCCAAGGTACCGTTTACTATATCGGCATCGAAGAATTATCACTGGAATCACATGTCTTGCTCTTAACACCTTTTCATCATGGGTATTAAGGGTTCTAGAGGATATGCTTCTTTTTGTCTTTCAAATTTTCTAAGGTGTTCCACGTTGATAATTCTATGTATCTTCTTGTGTGAAGGTAGATCAAGTTCGTATGCATTTGTCATTAATTTTTTTGACTATTCGGAAGGGTCCCACAAGTATTGGCTTAATCTTACTATCCTTCCCCTTCTTTAAAGAAGCATTTCTGTACAGGGCATTATAGTCTCCAATTTTAGAATTAGGGACTTTCGTTTATCATGTTGGGCCATTTCCATTTCTTCTTGATTTTCTAAAAGGAATGCTCGAGTTCGTGTTGATAGGAAGAGATCTTTTATGCTTATTGCGTTAAGGGATCTATAATCAATACATAGACGGTATATCCCAACCTTTTTATCGGTCAATTGCTTCTGCTGGTTGAGTCTTGAGCTTTGCTTGGCCGCACTCATGATTTGATTTCTCCAATTCGTGTTTAACAGAGCTTAAGTCTCTTTCCAAATGATTGATGTTGTCTTGGTTTTCTTAGACAACGTGTTCATCCGTTGACATGCACTCATTTAAGTGGTGAACTTCTTCTTTCATTTCGTCCTTCATTTGGGTGGGATGGTTCTGATTCTCCCCTAACTGTTTCCTTAACACCGAGATATCGGCTTCTATTTCAGCAGTCTTAAAATTATTGCTGTCAATCTTCCCTTCATCTTCTTGGAAACGTTGTTCGCCCTCATACACTGTTTTCATAATACCATTTCCTTCTGCTATATCCGTCGCATTCTCCTGGGTTGAGAATTTAAAATTTCATCTTTTTGCTAAAGAGTACTAACTTCCTTGGAGGTATTCTCTAAAGCATGAGAGTATGTTATTTCTCTCCTGACAAAGTTTTGAAGAGTACTATTCATAGAGGACATCATCTTTTTCATTTAAGTAATATTCTGTTCAACAATAGACATCTGTTGGAAATAAAGGATATGATTTCATAGAACTTTAAAGTATTACTTTTCCTTACATTCATGAACCGATTGAGATCAACGATATGTGACAATTTATGCCATATAACTGAAGACACTACTGAGAGAAAAACAATAGAAGCTGCTTTCCCGCATAATTTGGTTTTTCCCACATTTACTATGGGAAATATTCTACAGTGTGGGGTGTGGGTGTTTCGCGCACGCCGCCTTTTTCTGTTTTTTCACTCAGCGCGCATTGCGTTTTTGCAAGAGAAAAATATTTTCAATTTAAGTGAATCAAGTACAAGATTATATAGTCCTAGTTATACACTGTCCTTCTTGGACAAAGAACACCAGATCATATTATCACATTTAAAGGATGGTTAGCCAAGGTAACTGCCCTGTCGTTTATCAAGAACATCCTTTGTTCAATAAAAAGATTATGTTGGAATATGTGACACTTAAAGTCACATATCATTTATGATAAAGATCCATTTTACCACAGACGTATAATAATGCAGTAGAGTATGCTTTATTCTGGTAATTCTATTATGGCAATTGAATATGGATTATAGAAATGAAGTTGATTTTCTCGTATGGAGTGATCTCTGACATTTAAAATGAAAATTTGAAAAAATTGAAAATAAAATAAAATGTCGAGATTTAAAGATACATAGATTAAATAAACATCATATATACTTTGTAGATTGCTTAATACACCAGTTCCGTTCTCCATATTCTAGTGAGTGCGTAAAGCCCTCTACAGGGCAGCTATAGCTTTCAAGAGTTATACTATCATATATAATAATTCAAGGATCAAGGAGATCTTCTTGATATAATAACAATTTGTCTTGTTCTCTCTATCTCTATATACAAAGCTAGTAGCTCTGATGCTATATATCTACAATATGACATAATATACACTAATATACATAAACTGAGTTCTCTGAGATCCAGGACCTCGATGTTGGTAGAGGTCCTGGCGATCTTGGTGATGGCTAAAATCCGATATTTTCCTTTGCGTGGGTATAACTCAACTTACAGTCAAGTTAGAAGATTGGGAAACTCCCATTTTATTCATCAATATTCTCCAAAGCTAAATCTTTGGGTGGACTGGTGTTAGCCAGCAGTCCTGGCTTATTCTGGGACAAATAGTGGTAATCACATGTGACTACTTATTTACTTTATAATAGAACATATTCTTATTAGGGTTCATTCAAAATAATCCGATATAGTGTAACGGCTATCACATCACGCTTTCACCGTGGAGACCGGGGTTCGACTCCCCGTATCGGAGTTTTTTTTGAATATTTGTCCGCTAGCAAATCTAAAATAGTTAGATATTGTTGTTGCACGTTTCTTGTATATTCTGCATTCAACATAGCAGAGTTGACTGACACTGAGTTAGACATCTTTAATCTATTATTTATTGTGTATTTTCTTTATTATATAATTTACTTAATATTTAATGTACACAGCAATAAGATCGAACAACTCAATCTATTGCCTTTATATATATTACAAGTCCTAAAATGTCAGTATTGTAAGGTTCTGATTTATTAGGTAATCATGTCTCTAGACCATTAAGCTGTGTTACCTAATCGTAAACCATCTTTTCATTTTCTTTTTTTCTTTTTCGCTTTTCGCTTGTTTTCTATTACCTAATCACTTCTTCATGAATCTCAACAGAACCTTTCACAACAGATATATTCTTGGAATAAACGAGTGTTCCTGATCCAAAGACTTGAACCTTTGAGAATATTCCATAGAATGGTTTAAGAAAAAGAAAAGTTAAAAGAAGATATGAAAAGAAGAAAAATATTCTCGGTCCTCTTTATTGGGAAAACGTAGATATAAAGAGAGAATTCTCATCTTAGTTGTATATTAGTGTATATTATTATATATTAGGGTTTATTTAGAGAATAAACCAATAAGTCATATTATTATATTGAAAGTGAATCATACAAGTGAATATGAGTGTTCAATCTATTAAAGATAAAGACGACTACATTCGTATTCTGTCTCAACATGAACTCAGATAATAATAGATATAAATAAGTATCAAGAATTTGAATCGATTTTCTTCTTCCTTAATCTCAACATTAATGTTCATTGAAGATTCTTTTAAAGCTTAACTTAGACTTGTTGGTTTGGATTATTATTCATTGCTCTCCTCCTCCATCATGTAAGCCTTCTCTGTACCATTGCATCAGGTAAGTTTATATCTTACATTCTGTTCTCGTCAACCTGGGTTGATACTAAATTCTCAGAAAAGGATGAATCTTCAAAGAGTTGGGTAACCTAAGTCTTCTCAAATAGCTTTGGGATACTGCGTTTGGTGCATCCCTAAAGCAACTTTTTTTTTTCTCTAACGTTCAGTTGAACCTATCTCTTTAGTGGTTTTGGGTTGTCTATTGAGAACTGATGCTTTACACCATAAAGCAAAACAGTGTGACTGTTCTCTTAAGAGTAATTTTTGAAGATTTATTTGGGCATTCCTAGTTGTGAAGATCAGGAGGTA
The DNA here is from genome assembly GCA_030571515.1 of Monosporozyma aquatica. Lineage (NCBI taxonomy): Eukaryota > Fungi > Ascomycota > Saccharomycetes > Saccharomycetales > Saccharomycetaceae > Monosporozyma > Monosporozyma aquatica. The sequence continues at coordinate 29,282 of JAJLXW010000502.1, forward strand.
TCCTTATTTTGGCTTTTGGTTGTTGAATAATTGTTTTCTTACCTTTTTTAGTAAATATTAGGGAATAAAAGAGAAATTTTACGGTGTTTGTTTATTTTAAAAGGTTTAGTATGCTCTTTTACTTACCACTTAAAATACAAAAATTTAAACATAACGTAAAAATTTTCAATTTTTTTTTTGAATTTATAAGATAGGGCTTTACAATTCAAAAAGGATGAATAAGTTCATGTTTTGGTTTATGTGAACGTGGATAATTACGTTTAAACCTTCACTTGTGACCCTGTCACCTACGGAATTCTCTGTTTTGTTACTTTTGACTGAGGTTAAAAATGGTTGCCAGTGTTTTAACCTCGGTTAAAAGATAGAAGTAGGGTTAAGTGAATTAATAAAGTAGGGAGGGAAAATGAATTTAGAAAAAACATAGAGAAACAAAATTTGTTCATTGAATGGGGAGCTGCTCTTTTTCATCTGAAAGTCTGATCGTACTAAACCTTTGTGTACAAGTAGATGTGTTTAATTCTTTTTAAATACAATAAACATAATAAAGTATATTTTCAATACTAAAGCAAACAATCATGTTATCACTTTATGATAAGTTCGGTCTTTAAATATTGAACTCTGTCATCCATACTTTCTTACCCTCCTTAGCATTTCCAAATCTTGAATTTTGAAAAAAAAAAATGAAAATAAGATAAGTTTGAAATATTTCTTGAACATTAAAAAGAAAGAATAGTTCTTATATTGCATCCTAATCGTATGGTTTTTGGCAAACTGAGATTAAAACCATTGTTTAAAGCTTCACTAAATATTGTTTTTATAGTAATATAGTAAAAAAATGGCAAAAAGAGAAGCTGGTGATCAACTGACAAGAGAAAACTATAATAATAACAGCGATGAGGACGAACAAGTTGAAAATACCATGGCATCCTCAGAGGTTATGAACAGAAGAAAGATTGCTATGCCAAAAAGGAAAATGGCGTTCAGTAATAAGATGACCAATGGTGCTGCAAAGGCTGAATCATCTTTTGCTAATGCATTCAATTTCACCAAAAAATCCAAATCGTCCACTATACCTACCGATGATGATAAACCAGCTAAATTAAAGGCTCTAAATGAACAATACAAGAACAAAATAGTTTCTATACTAGCATCGGATCCATGCTCTGATCTATCGCCATTATTTAGCAAATATACACAATATTTAAATGACATTAATGGTGTGACTTCAAAGGATAAACCAATAACTTCCACAGCGTCTCCATTTTCCAATCCCTCAGGCCAAACCAAACAAATTAACCCTAAGGAGCCAAAACCACCATCAGCCGGTTTTAGTTTCACTTTAAAAACAGCTACGCCACAAACCTCTTCTGCAACTCCGTCAACTGACGTTGCCACAATTAACGAAGAAGCTAGTAAAAAGGTTACTATTGCATCAGAATCTGCATCAGAATCAGAATCAGAATCAGAAGATGAAGAAATAAAGGTCGAAGGTCCTACATTCACAATAAATACGAAACCCATTACAAAGGATCATGTCTTTTCCTTTGGTCCTAAGAAGGTTGCCCCTAAGGATGACAGTGATAGTGAAAGCGAAGTTGAGATCAAAGGTCCAGAGTTTACCTTTTCTGGTACTATTAAGAGTGATGTGTTTAAACTAAAACCAAAGGAAAAAGATACTGAAGCAACCGAAAAGACTGCTGGTATTTTTAACACCACTGAGGAGAAAAAAACGGAAGACGAGAAGACTGCTCCCATATTCTCTTTTGGTACCAATAAGACCGCTGCTAATACTGGAACGGAAAATACATCAAGATCTACATTTACCTTTGGCGCATCCGCTGCCACGCCTGCATCCAAACCAAGTTTCGGATTTTCTTTTGCCAAACCAGCGGAACCTAACACTGATTCTAGTGAGATTAAGGCAGCAACTCCTAGCTTTTCTTTTGGTAAATCATCAAAGGCTACAGAAAATGAAGCTGAAACATCTTCCAAACCTACCTTCACTTTCAACATTGCATCAAAAGTTGCTTCTGAAGATAATAAGGAAGCTGGAAAGAAACCTGCATTTAATTTTACACCTTCTACTGCTTCACCATCTAATACCGGAACAGCCACGCAGCCTTCATTCCAATTTGGTTTTAAGCCTAGTGAAGTAAAAGATACTGAAGAGGCAAAACCATTATCTATAACCACTTTAACTTCCAGTAATGATATTGAGAAAGCTCCCGAAAGTACTTCAGTTTCTACTGAAAAGGTCGCATCTGCTGAACAAGACAGAAAGCCATCTTTTACGTTCGGTCAGTCCTCAAAACCGGCATTCACTTTTGGACAATCCAGTAATAACAAGGACTCCACTAAGCCATCGTTTACATTTGGTCAAACCTCTGTTAATACTGCTATCACGGACACCAAGCCTTCATTCGGTTTTAGACAAACTGCTGCATCGACCTCGACCACAAAAACAGAAACGGAAACCAAGCCATCATTTACTTTTGGCAAACCTGCATCTTCTACTGAGGAAAAGTCAGAAAACAAACCAGTTTTCAGTTTTGGCCAAGGTACCTCATCAAATCCAGCTCCGTCTTTCAGTTTTGCCAAACCCGTTGCTGAATCAGATAACTCCACTGTTACTCCATCTGGTGGCTTCAAATTTAGCTTGCCATTCGAACAAAAGACTACCGAACCCACCATAACAGATGACCAAAAGAAACAAGACAACGATACAGAGGGCATGGCAACTGATAACGCGACAGTAGATGATGAATCTAAGAATTCAACTAATGAGAATGAAACATCAGCTCCGCTAGACCTTCAAAACGGAGAAGAAGATGAAATCAATCTATTCTCCCAAAGAGCTAAACTAATGGTGTTCAATAGTGAGACAAAAGCATACGACTCTCGTGGTGTTGGTGAAATGAAACTGTTACAAAGAAAGGACGATAAGACGAAGATTAGACTACTTTGTAGATCTGATGGGATGGGTAATATCTTATTAAATGCTTCAGTAGTTAAATCTTTCACGTATACCCCGTTAACTGCAGAAAATGAAAACTTAGTAAAGACTCCAACCGTCGGTTCTGATGGAAAACTAACCACTTATATTGTTAAATTCAAGCAAAAGTCCGATGGACGCTCTTTTATTAAATCCATCGAAGATGCAAAGAAGGATATGTAAGACTACAATATATAATAGTACAAGATAAATAAAATGTAGAAATATCATTGCTCAACCATTTCAGAAAAGAAAATGGTTCTGTTGCTAAAATCCTTGAATGTTTCTATGATAATCCAGGCTATACGATGATATCATCTACTTGTCGCTCAAGTAGCTCAAGGAATCGTGGGACAGCCCATTCAATTCTTCTCTTATCCCTAACATAAGCTTTGTCCCCTGCTTTTCGTGTTAGAAGCCTTTTGTATTTTAATTTTTTGGTTATGAACCATTTCAAACTCTTCAATATGGTAGATTTATTCTCAATATTAATACCATTGATAAGTATCGACGTCAGGTACTCATCATTGTACTTGAAGGTTCTCTTCCCTTTAGAATCTTTCCCACCCTTCTTTTCTGACTTCTTACCTAGTGATAACAACATGAAAAAAAGTGTCACCTCAACGAATAAAACACCATCTGTAATCAATCCACCCATAATTGGTACATGCTTGAAGGAATCGAGCTTTAATATACCTTCAGACAATAAATAACCAAAGAATTTACCTTGACTTGCAATTCTAGTTAACCTCTTTTGTTCGTCACCATCAAAACCGTCTTCATCATCGTTGCTGTCTTCAGCATCTGAGTTATTATTTTCTTCAAATTTCTTGATGGTATCCCAGAACAGGAACTGGAAGGATTTTGCTAGTTGCTGATGTTGCTCGCATATCTTAGAAACTACCAAACCATAATATGGATTGTACCCATTTTGAGCAGCATCAGTAAGCAGACAGTGTTGAACAACTTTTGGAATCTCTAGAAGTTGTCTGTTCTTTAAATTTAATTTCTCCAGTTTCTCAAAGGCATCAACATAATCTTGAGCAGACATTATGCTAATAAAAATAGCACGACGAACATCTGTATTCATTCTTTGTTCTCTAGCAATCTTATCCCAATCTGGAATATCCTCTAATAAGCCATCTTCAAGGGATATGGTCTCATTTATTTTTGAAGTTGAATCTGTCTTATTACTCTCGTTTTGATCGAATGCAGAGGTCATATTCCCTCTCCAAGAAGCACCAACCAACCACCATTTACCCTTAGTATTGACGTTCCTAATATCATCCAATGAGACTTGTAGTGGCTCTATAGAAACTACAGAATTTATGATTGAACCGATATTTTTTTTTAAAGGATGGAAGTCTGCTGCAGCCATTGATGCCTTTAATCTGTTATTTTTCAGATCAGATAATGTGCTTAGTAAAAATTGTAATCTGGGAGTTTGCTCTTGCAAACTTTTCACGTTGTTTAGTAGCTCAGATAAAATATCTTTCAATGCGGTTGGGTCATCACCACGGATCAACTGACCTGAGACTGCAATAATCCTTAGTAGTAACTCAGTGGTAACCTCGTTTGGCGAGGATACAAACGATCTAATCAAGTCATAGACCAATCTACAAGAAATAAAGCCAAAATTATAACAATATGCCAACAAGGTAATAATATTATTACATTCTTTTGGAAGACTGACGACCTCATCACTTTTCAAATCCGCTAACATTTCATTCTGTTTAGTATAATGGTGTAAAAATACCTCGACAATAGTTTGAATAAAAGATGCACCTGTCTCCAATCCTCTTAGTCTAAATAGGGCAAATAAAATTGCGGCATAATTCATAATAAACCCATCTAATAATTTATTCTTTTGGCCAATAATCGCTAATACTTGCTTTATAATAATCTCAGTAACATAGTTACGAGGGTAATTATCGTACTGCTCATTCAAAGAAGTTATAATAACTGTAATATTAGAGTCAGAAAGTTTGTTTAACGACGACTTTATTCTTTTTCTTATTTCGGCTAGAATAGCAGATTCCTCACCTGAAACTTCAAGCTGTTTCTTTCTCAGGGAAGGAGGAATATAGGCAGCAGAATCATCCGTAGACGTTGCTGCAACATATGGATTTTCTCGTTTTGAGCTTTTAGATTTCTTAGTGGACTCTCCGCCCTCTAACTCTCTTAGTTGTTTCCATTCCTCCTCATCTAAGTCGTCTTCATCAAACTCATCAAAATCACCTTCCGATAACTCATCATCAGAAGAGAAGGGGTTTTCAATATGTTCGTCTGATCCCGATATATCTCCAGATTCTTCTTCATATTCATCACTACTGCTAGCTTCTTGATCAGAGGAGGAGGTGCTACCCTGAGTGCCTATGGCTAAATCCCCATATTCTTCGTCATCTTCACCATATTTTTCAAAATAATCTAGACCATCTAGTAAACCACCAATAGCATCAAATTCATCTCTTGCATGTATAGTCTTCTTCCTACCTTTTAACTTTAATTTCTTTGCATAGTATTGCATATCCATCTCATCTCTCTCAATGGCAGCTCTCTCAGCCGGTGTTAATGGGTACTGAACAGCTTTCTCCCTATCAATTGTTTCCTTCTTTTCTTTCGTAGACTGTCCCTTTTTATCTTGTTTCTTACTCTTCAAAGCAGCAAGTGTCTCCTCAGGAGTCATAGAGCTTTGTTGACTATTCTTGGCAACTTTCTTCGCAGCCTTGATTGTCTTTAACTTGGCCATAATTTCCTCAGCAGTCATCGGTTCATTCCCACTTTTGGAATCTTCGTTCTCCTCCTCTTCATCGTCTGCTTCACTTTCTTCATCATCGGATCCTTCTAATTCTCTTAGTTGTTCCCATTCTTCTTCATCCAGATCATCTTCATCAAACTCATCAAAGTCACCTTCTGATAATTCATCATCAGAGGAAAATGGAGGTTGAATATTTTTTTCTATTCCTGGTTTTGATTTCTTCGAATGTTTGTTACGAGATTCCATATTTTTATTGCCATGATTCAATTTATCTACATTTTTAGAAGGTTCTCGCGATACCTCATTAACTTGGACAACCGGTTGCCCTTTATGCTGTCTCTTCTGTTTCTTCTCAGCTCTCTGCTGTTTTCTCTTGTCCTTTCTGTTTAATTGTTTCGAAGAAGTTCTTTTC
>JAJLXW010000502.1:37921-74438 GCA_030571515.1 Monosporozyma aquatica
TACTGAGGGAACCACAGGGGCAGAAATAGGTGGTGGTGGTGGAGCATTTGGTACTTCCGCGGTTGTTTCCTTTGGAATAGAGGGTGCCAACATCTTAGGTACGGGAGGAGCAACACTAGTTGGAATGGGTGGAGCAGCAGTAGACCCTTGAGAAATTGAAGATTTCTTCTGATGTGATCTTCTTGTAGGTCTATTACTTGGTACATGAGGGGATTCTTTCAGTTTAGAGGGTCTTCTTTGTGGCATTGATGGTGTTGACACTGGAATAGAGGGAGCCGATGGGATTGGAGGTGCAGAAACATTTGGAATAGCAGGGACATTTGAATTTGAAGGTGGAATAGAAGGAGGTTGTACTGGTGGTGCTGGAGCCGATGGAGCCGACGGAGAGGAAGATTGTTTATTAACATGCCTTAAATGAGGAATCCCACCTGCTAAGATATCTCCCAATTGGGGTACTGGAGGAGCAGACATGGGGTTTGCCTGACTGGTATTTGTTATAGTGTGATTAGTCACTGCAGGGGAATGCGAGGATGGTGCAACAACACCCCCACTTGATAATTGTGGAGCAGATCTATCATTAGTTTCTGCTTTTTTCAATCTTGTACCTTGTCTAATTTGACCTAATAGAGCATCTCTATTCACCATAACTGAAGGAGCTGGTTTTGGAATATTAGTATTAGCATTTGATCCACCTGCAGCTGGTGGAGGTGGCGGTGGAGGAGGTGGAGGTGGAGCACTCATTTTTTTCTTGTTTTTCTTGTTTTTCTTGTTTTGATGTGATGATATTCCTTATATAATGTATCCTTTTTCTACCTTTCTTTAATGATATCTGTCTGATCTAAATCTTTCATACCTTTTAAAGAGGTAATTTTTGTATATTTCAAGAAAAAAGAGATTAAGGAAACTACATATTTATTTATCACTATCGACGAGGGTGACACAAAATACTAAATCATAAGAAGAATTAAATTCAAGAAGTATGAAGGTATTATATTGTACATAAGAGAACAGATTAAAATAAATAAACTCTGTTATTTTTAAATGTCTGGGTATAGTTTAAATTGTTTGACTGGGAGTGTAGTTAAAGATTCTATAAAAAAGACGATAATAGATCGAAATGTCACACAATCAGAAAACTTAGTATTAGAGGACAAGAACAGGATATTTCCAATCAAACAATACAATTATATTTTCTATAAATTTCTGTTTATGAATGATATCGATGTATTATATGAAGGAGGTATATCCATATTACGGAGGATAATTATAATGAAAAGGAATTTGAGTCAAGAAAGTGATAACGATAATGATCATGAGGACTGGTGTCTTGATAGCAGAGATATATATAGTACAGAAAAGACTCATCTCTTTCAGAATTGGGTGAACCAGAATTATCAAATATGCATTACCCCAAAGATATACGAGATATTAAATGTTCAATTAGAACTATTAAGTTTTAACATATCAGAAGTAAGAGAATATGATTTCAAGAATTATATCAGCATGTTTATTTCTGTAACATTAAATATCAAGACATTGGAACTATTAGTGAAATTATATGGGGTATTGCAAACATTGGGACAAGAAGATATATTGTTGAATGAATATTATAAAGATGTGGCTTCTCATAATAATAGTATTGCTATCGCGGACTATATAGAAGAAGAAAATCACATTGTGAGTGAGGGCCCTGACATTGACAACAATAATGCGATCCAGAATAATCTATCCCAAATGTCATTTATTATCGTTGACAGGAACACTCATTCAACAAATGACCAAGGCTCTTGGTATAAAAGAATTTACCATTGGATAATGCACTGTATACAGAATATAATGAATATAGTATAGTATAGTATAATATAATATGGTATAATATAATATAGTATAATGTAGCAAAAGTTAGTAAGTGATTATATTATTACAATAGGATACCAGGATTATTTCCCCAATTAGGAAAAGTGATGAATTTTACCACACATATTTCCTGATCAGGTAAAAAGCTGCAAAACCAGGGCACGAATCTAGATTTTTTTTTATTTTTAATTCCGCCTTTAGAGTGGGGGTGTCTGGGTGTGGGGCAACTCCACGGAAACAAACATAATTTGATAGATTGCCGTTAATTTTGAAATAACTTTCCACGGCAAAAAAAACGCGAAAAACACCAAGGCCTCTATGAATTTTATGTTAGTTTCTTTTTTCTTATTTAATTTTAGACCCGGAGATTCCCCTTTGGGCAATATTTCAAAAAGTGCTGTGTCAAGTTTTTCTTTCTCCCCCTTTTGTTCCACTTTTCGCGTTCTTTCTTTTTTGGGGAAAATCAGCGGGTACGAACAATAGAAGGACCCGAAAAGGGAAATTGCTTTTTCTTGTTCCCGTGAAATTTTCCACTAGGGGGCCTGACACAAACAATAGACCGCGGGCCAAAATTTAAACGCGTTTTATTCAAATTTAATATAATTTTTTTTTTTCGCGTCGCGTTCAAATCTCAATTTTTTTTTTGTTCGAGATTTGAAATCTTGAAATTTTTTTTCCTCGGTGCTCTGACGGCGGTTTTTTCCGCCTCTTCTCTTTATAGTGTGTGTTTTAAAATAAACTGTTGCAAAAAAAAAAATAGAAATATCCAGATCAAAAAAAAAATAAACAAAATCAGAGAGAAAAGTTTTTTTTTTCATCACTTGTTGCATTTTCTTTATATATATCTATTACACTTAACACACACTTTTTCCGTTAATCTCCTTTAAGATACTCTTTCTTGATCTGATTTGTTGTTTTTAAGACCTATTAACCTTTCACGCTTATTAGTTGGTTCTTTTTTTTTTTATATATTACTTTAGCTTTTTTGGTTCCATCTTAAAGAAACCAAGCTAGCTTTTCCTTTCGTTTTTCCCTCTTTGCAAAGATAAGAAACCTGGGAAAGATCAAAAGCTACCCACTTCAAATTTTTTTTTCCTATTTGTTTAACACATTTTAAGAGATCTGTGGTTTTGTCTTTCGTTATTACTGCTTTACTCCGGTTTTGAAAAGAAATCAAATAAACAAGAACAAGAAGGAAGAAAAAATATATATTTATATATCGATTCACTATGTCGTATAACGATCCGAATATGAATATGAATAATAACAACGAGAGTGGTTATCAAGACCCTCAGAATAATAATAATGTGGATCCATATTATCAACAACAACAATACGACGAATATGGTCAACCAATAAATATGGTGCCAGGAAACAACAATAATGGTGCATACTATGACGATTCTTATGTTCAAGATGGTATGAATCAACCACCAAATATGATGATGTCCCAAGATAATATGGAAAATTTCTCAGATTTTTCATCTTATGGACCTCCACAACAACCAAATAATGGTTATATGATGAATAATGGTGGTGAACAATACACTCCTTCACAATTAAGTTATGGTGATAATATGAACACTGGTGCCTCTACACCTGCCATGTACGATCCAAACACCATCGCCATGGCTTTACCCAATGATCCATACCCTGCGTGGACTGCCGATACTCAAGCCCCCATTAATATTGAACAAATTGAAGATATTTTCATCGATTTAACTAATAGATTCGGGTTCCAAAGAGACTCAATGAGAAATATGTTCGATCATTTCATGACTTTATTAGATTCTCGTGCTTCACGTATGTCTCCAGACCAAGCTTTATTGTCTCTACATGCTGATTATATTGGTGGTGACACTGCTAATTATAAGAAATGGTATTTTGCTGCACAATTAGATCTTGACGATGCCGTCGGGTTCAGAAATATGTCTGTTGGTGGTGGTAAATCCGGTAAGGGTAAGAAAAAGGGTTCTTGGAGATCTAGACGTAAAGCTAAGAAGGCTGCCAAGAAGGCCATGAAGGAATCCATTGAAAATGGTGAATCTCCAGAGGCCACTTTAGAGAAAATTGAAGGTGATGAATCATTAGAAGCTGCTGATTTCAGATGGAAGGCTAAGATGAATGCATTGACGCCATTTGAAAGAACTCGTCACATTGCTTTATACTTATTAATGTGGGGGGAAGCTAATCAAGTAAGATTTACTCCAGAATGTCTTTGTTTCATTTTCAAATGTGGGCTAGACTATTTGGAATCTCCATTATGCCAACAAAGAGTGGATCCAATGCCAGAAGGTGATTTCTTACATAGAATCATCACTCCAATCTATAAATTTATTAGAGATCAAGTGTATGAAGTCGTTGATGGTAGATTTGTTAAACGTGAAAGAGATCATGCTAATGTTATTGGGTATGATGATGTAAATCAATTATTTTGGTACCCTGAAGGGATTGCTAAGATTATCTTAAATGATGAAGATGCCACTAAGATCATTGAAATTCCAGTAGAAGAACGTTATTTAAGACTTGGTGATGTAGAATGGAAACATGTCTTCTTCAAGACTTTCAAAGAAACTCGTTCGTGGTTACATATGATCACCAATTTTAACCGTATCTGGGTTATGCATATTTGTATCTATTGGATGTATGTCGCTTACAATGCTCCAACTTTCTACACCCACAACTATCAACAATTAGTCAATAATCAACCTTTAGCTGCCTATAGATGGTCTACTGCTGCTTTAGGTGGTACCGTAGCTGCCTTAATTCAATTATTAGCTACTGTTTTTGAATGGTTATTCGTCCCAAGAAAATGGGCAGGTGCTCAACATCTTTCACGTAGATTTTGGTTCCTGGTCGGTATCTTCGCCCTTAATTTAGGTCCAATTATCTTCGTTTTCGCTTATGACAAGGACACAGTGTATTCTACTGCTACTCATGTCGTTGGTGCCGTTATGTTCTTTATTGCTGTTGCTACTATTATCTTCTTCTCTGTCATGCCTCTTGGTGGGTTGTTTACTTCATACATGAACAAGAAATCAAGACGTTATGTTGCTTCTCAAACTTTCACTGCCTCTTTTGCCCCATTACATGGTCTAGATAGATGGTTATCATATTTTGTTTGGTTCACTATTGGTGCTGCTAAATATGCTGAATCTTACTACTTCTTAATCTTATCGTTAAGGGATCCTCTTAGAATTCTATCCACGATGACCATGAGATGTACAGGTGAATATTGGTGGGGTGCAAAGATTTGTAAACATCAAGGTAAGATCACTTTAGGTTTAATGGTTGCTACTGATTTCATTTTGTTCTTCTTAGATACCTACTTATGGTATATTATTGTCAACACTATCTTCTCTATTGGTAAGTCCTTCTACTTAGGTATCTCTATTTTAACTCCATGGAGAAACATCTTCACTAGATTACCAAAAAGAATTTACTCCAAGATTTTAGCTACTACGATATGGAAATTAAATACAAACCAAAGGTTTTAATCTCTCAAGTATGGAATGCCATTGTTATCTCAATGTACAGAGAACATTTATTAGCCATTGATCACGTCCAAAGACTACTTTACCACCAAGTTCCATCCGAAATTGAAGGCAAAAGAACTTTAAGAGCTCCAACCTTTTTCGCTTCTCAAGATGACAACAATTTTGAAACCGAATTCTTCCCCAAGGATTCTGAAGCTGAACGTCGTATCTCATTCTTCGCTCAATCCTTAGCTACTCCAATCCCTGAACCATTACCCGTCGATAATATGCCAACTTTTACCGTTTTAACTCCTCATTATGCTGAAAGAATATTGCTTTCCTTAAGAGAAATTATCCGTGAAGATGACCAATTCTCCAGAGTTACTCTATTAGAATACTTGAAACAATTACACCCAGTCGAATGGGACTGCTTTGTTAAGGACACTAAGATTTTAGCTGAAGAAACTGCCGCTTATGATAATGATGAAAATGATCCAGAAAAGTCTGATGAATTAAAGGCTCAAATTGATGATTTACCGTTCTACTGTATTGGTTTCAAGTCTGCTGCTCCTGAATACACTCTAAGAACTAGAATTTGGGCTTCTTTAAGATCCCAAACTTTATACCGTACTGTCTCTGGTTTCATGAATTACTCTAGAGCTATTAAATTATTATATCGTGTTGAGAACCCTGAAATTGTTCAGATGTTTGGTGGTAATGCAGATGGTCTTGAAAGAGAGTTAGAAAAGATGGCTAGAAGAAAGTTCAAGTTCTTAGTCTCTATGCAAAGATTAGCTAAGTTCAAACCACATGAATTAGAAAACGCTGAATTCTTACTAAGAGCTTATCCAGATTTACAAATTGCCTACTTAGATGAAGAGCCTCCATTAAATGAAGGTGAAGATCCAAGAATTTATTCTGCTTTAATCGATGGTCATTGTGAAATTTTAGAAAATGGTCGTAGACGTCCAAAATTCAGAGTTCAATTATCAGGTAATCCAATTTTAGGTGATGGTAAATCTGATAACCAAAACCATGCTTTAATTTTCTATAGAGGTGAATATATTCAATTAATCGATGCTAACCAAGATAACTATTTGGAAGAATGTTTGAAGATTAGATCTGTCTTAGCTGAATTTGAAGAATTAAATGTTGAACAAGTTAACCCATATGCTCCTGAATTGAAATACGAAGAACAAACTACTAACCATCCTGTTGCTATTGTCGGTGCTAGAGAATATATTTTCTCTGAAAACTCTGGTGTCTTGGGTGATGTTGCTGCTGGTAAAGAACAAACTTTTGGTACTCTTTTCGCTCGTACTTTGTCTCAAATTGGTGGTAAGTTACATTATGGTCATCCTGATTTCATTAATGCTGCTTATATGACCACAAGAGGTGGTGTTTCTAAGGCTCAAAAGGGTTTACATTTAAACGAAGATATTTACGCTGGTATGAATGCCTTGCTTCGTGGTGGCCGTATTAAGCATGTTGAATATTATCAATGTGGTAAAGGTAGAGATTTAGGTTTTGGTACAATTTTGAATTTCACTACCAAAATTGGTGCTGGTATGGGTGAACAAATGTTATCCCGTGAATACTATTACCTGGGTACTCAACTGCCACTTGATCGTTTCTTAACTTTCTACTATGCCCATCCTGGTTTCCATTTAAATAATTTATTCATTCAAATTTCTGTCCAAATGTTCATGTTAACTTTGGTTAACTTACATGCATTAGCCCATGAATCTATTATCTGTATCTACAACAGAAACTTACCTATCACTGATGTGCTGTACCCAATTGGTTGTTACAATTTAGCTCCTGCCATTGACTGGGTTAGACGTTATACCTTATCCATTTTCATTGTTTTCTGGATTGCTTTCATTCCTATGGTTATTCAAGAATTAATTGAACGTGGTGTTTGGAAGGCTACTCAAAGATTTGCTCGTCACATGCTGTCTTTATCACCAATGTTTGAAGTTTTTGCCGGTCAAATTTATTCTGCTGCTCTAATTAGTGATTTAACCGTTGGTGGTGCTCGTTATATTTCTACTGGTCGTGGTTTTGCTACTTCCCGTATTCCGTTCTCCATTCTTTACTCTAGATTTGCTGGTTCTGCTATTTACATGGGTTCCAGATCAATGCTAATGCTGTTCTTCGGTACAGTCGCTCACTGGCAAGCTGCCTTATTATGGTTCTGGGCTTCCCTATCTGCTTTGATGTTTTCTCCATTCATCTTTAATCCACACCAATTTTCTTGGGAAGATTTCTTTTTGGATTACAGAGATTTCATTAGATGGTTATCTAGAGGTAATAGTAAATACCATAGAAACTCTTGGATTGGTTATGTCAGGATGTCCAGATCTCGTGTTACTGGTTTCAAACGTAAGTTAACTGGTGACGAATCTGAAAAGGGTATGGGTGACTCTTCTAGGGCTCACAGAAGTAACTTAATTATGGCTGAAATTCTTCCATGTGTTATCTATGCCGGTGGTTGTTTCATCGCCTTTACCTTCATAAATGCTCAAACTGGTGTTAAGAATGGTCCAGATGATACTGTTAACTCTGTTCTAAGAATTATTATTTGTACTTTAGCTCCAATTGCTGTTAACTTGGGTGTGTTATTCTTCTGTATGGGTATGTCTATGTGTTCCGGTCCATTATTTAACTTATGTTGTAAGAAGACTGGTGCTGTTATGGCAGGTATTGCTCACGGTGTTGCTGTGGTTATCCACATTGCCTTCTTTATTGTCATGTGGGTTCTAGAAGGTTTCAACTTCTCTAGAATGTTGTTAGGTGTTATTACTTGCATTCAATGTCAAAGATTAGTCTTCCAATGTATGACTATTTTCTTATTAACCAGAGAATTCAAGAATGACTCCGCTAATACCGCTTTCTGGACTGGTAAATGGTACGGTAAAGGGTTAGGTTGGGCCGCTTGGTCTCAACCATCAAGAGAATTATGTGCTAAGGTTATCGAATTATCTGAATTTGCTGCTGATTTCGTCTTGGGTCATATCATTTTGATTTGCCACTTACCATTCTTATTGATTCCACAAATTGATAGATTCCATTCCGTGATGTTATTCTGGTTGAAACCATCACGTCAAATTCGTCCACCAATTTACTCTTTGAAACAAGCCCGTCTACGTAAGCGTATGGTTAGAAAATATGCTGCATTATATTTCCTAGTACTAATCATTTTTACTGCCTGTATTGTTGGTCCAGCTGTCGCATCCGCTCATGTTCATGATATTGGTAAGAGCTTAACTGGTGTGGCTCACAATCTTTTCCAACCAAGAAACTTATCTAATAATGATACAGGTTTTGGTATTTCTACTTACAAGAGTCATTATTTCACTACTACCATCTCCATGAAGACTTGGTCTACAATCAAATAAGCTAACTCATGATGGTCAGGAAAAATTAAAAATCTGTAATTATTTATAAATGTTCTGGTAATGAAAAAGTCAATTCAAACTACGGGATAAAATAACGTGTGTAGTTGATTGACCATATTTTTTTATTTTAGATTCTTATATTATATAAAAAGGTCTATGTATTTTAGTTATTATTAATATAACACGGTTTACTTATGTCAATATCTTTTCTTTTTCATTATTGATTATCGCATCTTTTTTGCAAAGCATTTTTGTTTTTCCATTTTTATTTCTCACTTTGTAGTAAAAATGAAGAGTGACACAAAATCTAATGAAATACCTACTACGAATGGATAGCTGGTCATTAAGATACAACTTCCAGTTCAGACTAAATATCAGAAAGGTTTTTGGAAATGATATATTTGGGAGTAATATTTTTAATTAGTGGTTTAGTTTGTTTATGCATTGCTCATGAAGGGAGTGAAGCTCCCAGTATTGAAATAGTTGGGAGTAAATTCTTCTTTTCTGATACAGGTGAACAATTTTTTATGAAGGGTATTGCCTACCAACCAAAGCCAAACTCTGAAAAAGTTACAACCAGGTTTGAAAACTTTAAAGAAGACGAAACAAATGAAACCGTTAATTATGTTGACCCTCTTGGGGATCCCAATATATGCCTACGTGATATTCCATATTTTCAAAGGTTAGGCGTGAATACAATTAGAGTATATGCAATCAACCCATTTCAAGACCATGAAATCTGTATGAAATCACTGAGTGAGGCCGGTATTTATGTAATTGTTGACTTATCTGAACCCAATATATCCATAAACCGAGACAACCCAATTTGGGACGTTACAATCTGGAACAGATACAGACAGGTAATTGATGCAATGCATCCGTATTCAAATATATTAGGATTTTTTGCTGGAAATGAAGTTACGAATGATAAAACAAATACAGAAGCAAGTGCCTTTGTCAAAGCTGCTGTTAGAGATACAAAGGCTTATATTGAAAACAATAATTACAGAAAGATTCCAGTTGGATACTCTACGAACGATGATATGGAAACAAGAAATTCTTTGTCAAAATATTTTATATGTGGGGACACGAAAGTAGATTTTTATGGAATTAATATGTATGAATGGTGTGGGTACTCTTCTTTTGAAATTAGCGGTTACAAGGAAAGAACTCAAGAATTTAAAAACTACCCGGTGCCAATATTCTTTTCTGAGTTTGGTTGCAATTTAATAAGACCAAGACCATTTACTGAAGTTCAGGCCTTATATGGGTCACAAATGTCCGAGGTTTGGTCTGGAGGTATTGTATATATGTATTTTGAGGAGGAAAATAAGTATGGCGTTGTTGAAATTGATGATCAAACGGGAGAACCTACAGAGTTGGAAGATTTTAAAACACTATCCACTGCATTCAACAAGGTTGAGCCTCAAGTGACACATAGGGATAATTACACTACGTTCCTGGAGAATAGACGGGAACTTAACATTAACTGCCCAAGTCTGTCATATATGTGGAAAGCAAACGAAAAATTACCGCCTACACCAAAGGAAGAAAAGTGCGAATGTATCGCAATGACACAACCTTGTGTTATTGTTCCATTGGAAGACAAAACAATATACAAAGATACTTTTGATTATGTGTGTGGGCAGGTTGATTGTAGTGATATAAAAGCTGATGGTATTTTAGGTTATTATGGAGATTTTTCAGAATGTTCCATTGAACAAAAATTATCCTTAGAATTATCGAAATTATTCCTATCACAAGAAAAGTCAACAATGTGTCCATATGAAGATAAGGGATTGAAATTTAAAAACAAGGACTTGAATACAAAATCCAAACAACAAGAAGAAAAATGTTTAAAATATTTCAAGAGTAAAGGCTCTGTTAAAGAAGGAAAAACAACTGTTAATAACAAGGAAAAGAGTAGTACTAAGTCAGAAGGAAACCAGTTTCATTTAAACAAGATACTTATATCTTTTGTAATGATTTTTCTACCTTATATACATATTTAAAAAAACACTACTGCTGAAGTTTTATTTTTTACTTGTGTCCAATTTATATTCTCAGGTAGTAACTTGGTAGTAAACTTAACATGACCCAAAGAATTTCTGCAAAAGAATTCCGCTGTAGGTAGGGAAAAAATTAGGGGGACAAGGTAGCGATCCTATGGGACTTCCAATAATAAATAAAGGATCAAATTTGCCCCAAGAAGTACAATCTTTAATAACAATTCCTGAATTGGATGTCTTTCTTCGAGATTGGACAAGTCTGTATTATAAGAGAAACCCAGTGAGGGATTCAATCGGTACTCTTGACTTTTTATTTCGGATTTAGAAATTTATAGAGGGATTTTATATTGCTAAGCCTTGGGCTTAGAAACAGATTATTATAGAGTACATGAGACATAGTATTAATAATTTTATACGATCTTGCTAGGGGTCATCGGTTTCCGTATATAATGATTCCTGTCACACTCACCGAACTAAGGATTGATAAGGTAATGAGCCATATTGTCATAAATTTCCGGAATGAGGAATTAGAAGTTATAGAAATTCAGTCTGTTAATGAGCATTACCTTTATCTTAGGCGGGAGTAACAGGATATAGTCTTAACTAGCTATCAAAAGTCTATAATGTTATTTCGATTTTATGAAAAATTATCATCGAATACTGAAAATCAAAATTATGGGATACTTGAAAATTATCACAATGTTGGAAGTTCCAACTTGGAACCGATGGGTACTAAATTGATTCCAAAATATCTTATCTGATTCCAGGAAAGGAGATGTATTCGTAGATGAATAAAGCATACGTTTATTGCATTTTTTTTGCAACAGTATTGATGGAAATTCTATGTCACACACTATAGAGTGACTATTGGATATACATTGGAAAATTTTCCTGTACAGTCCTTCTTTACAGCACAGTAAATGTCTCACACCCATTTATTTCTTACCCACTTTTATTTTTATTACATTATTTTATCCTATATAAAATAGCAATAGCACAGAGAGATTCTATATCTGCTGTTTCGTCTGCTATCGTACCTTTATATTTCTATATATTTTATATACAGAAAACCAGAATCATTTATATTAAAACTTGATCTAATAACTTCCTATACTCTGCCATTATAATGAATCAAACTATGTTCAACGAAGATAGCAGACATTCATCAGGTAATAGCCCCTTCTGTTCAAGTATATATAGATACATGATTTTACCTTGTATGTATTTATAACTTTTGTATAATTCATATTTGAGAAACGAAGCAAGGATTGATTAGAACTACTAGTTCGTTTAGTGTTATCTGAATAATATCCTGTTTGATATTATATCACATTCCTGCACTCAACTAACTCGCTATCCTTGTTAATTCCCTTATAGATGCGCTTGCGTATTGCTATTATATTCGTACCGGTAAAACCACATTAACACGATTGGCAGAGTTTAAATTTCCAGCCGAACCTATCCTAATCTTCCGAACTTAGGCTGCCGTTCGAATTGCTTTCTCCATTTCAAATGACCGACTTCTTAGATGCTTTAGAAGCTTCCGACCCTGTTACCCACCCTGCACTTAATATGTATAGCAAAAAAGAGAGGATTAAAGACAGAGAACTTAGATATTCGATTGAAAACAGAACCATTGTGGACAGCTGGGAAGGACTCAGTACTCTTTAATGGTCAGATAAGACATGATAGTCTGCAATTCCACTCAAAATAAAGAAATTTAGAATAACAAGAAACAAAACAATAAAGTGCATCTAGCTATAAAGAGATGTTCCAGACTCCACCTTTTCAACCACTGCACTGAGAAATGACGAATGTAAGAGGGAGATTAAAGTGAAAACAATTGATAATACACTTTACTCAAACTTAAAAGACATTATATTTGATATCAGAACTAGTCAAATAAACACACTAAGTACTGAAGCAACAAAGAAAATAAAAATGGTAAAAAATTACAATCCATTAAAAAGTAAACCTGGCATTACATTAATTGAAGCACACCTCAGATTAAACCATGTTCCTGCCAAAGTCATAAGAAATAGTATCCAAATGAATATATTTGAAGACGTGGTTGAAATTAAAGAAAAAAAGAAAAAAAATAACTTATGGTGTGAGACATTCTGTGCAGGAAAAATGACCCGTAATTATTATTAGTCTAGAGTTACTAGATCTGCCCCGGTTAGGTTCTCTGTTCTTGGTGATTTGTTTAAATTACCTGGCTTTTTGAACACCACCACTGTCCAATTGTATACCAGGAAACTTAACGCTGATGTCAACCGTATTGTCTTCTTTGGTCGTTTCTTTACTGGTTCTACTGCCCAATGTTTCGTTAACGGCTTGAAAGTTATGAAACTCCGATCGTGCATGTCTTCATGCAAGACTTGAAGTGTAAGGTCGTTGGTATGATTAACCCTCACGCTGCTTCAAACGCCTTCCACCGTTTTAAAGAAGCTAACATTGGTACTGACCGCCACAATAAGAAGTTTTCTCAATTGTTAGACTTGATGCCTGACAATGTTTGACCAAAAGTGATTGTTGTTCCATTATCGTGGTTGTTACCCGATACTGCTCGTATGGTCGCTTTAGCTCACCCCACCACCATCTCTGCAGCTACGGATGCTCCTGTTGAAACAGCGTCTATCACCAATAGGTCCTTATCTACTTTCAACACATATGATATGGATGGCGGTATATGTATAGCCGCTGCATTAAACGCCCTTGTCCTCAATGATCGTCCTGTCAATAATCATCAGGTCGCTACCTTCCATGGCTCCAGAGGGGGAGGAAGAAAAAATATCTGCAAATAGGTCTGCACCACGTGGATCTCATGTTTCTTCCGGTTCCTCTAGACGCTTAACACACCAACAGTGCTATGACCAAGGGCTGTACTTCAACTGCTACAGTTCTTCACACCATTATAGTGACTGTCCACGTCGTAATGCGAGCAATCACCAATGATTCCAAGGCTAGACCCAATCCTGACACCGCAATGGTATCTTCATTTGTGTCTGATAATAACATACTCGTTGGTAATAATTAACAAGTTACTATGCATATTATTAAGAAACCTGTTAAAGTATTAGCGAATACTAGTTCTCCTACCTTATTTATTAGAGCCGATGTCGCTACCCGTTTATCTCTGGTACATTCTCCTCTTCAAACAGGGATGTAGCGATAAAGGTTCTGATAAAACAGGAAACAGCTAAAAGTACAAAAGGAGACATCGAGAAGAATCAGGCCCGACTAACCTGAAATTTGCATAATATTTCATATACCCATTAATCAATCAGGTCATGTCAGGAACGTGTGTTTAGGGCAGTCAGAGGATATACTCACTTGGCTATTCCCTGAATATAACTCTTGAATGCTATAGCAGCCCTGTAGAGGGCTTTACGCACTCACTAGAATGTGGAGAACGGATCTGGTGTATTAAGCAATATACAAAGTATATATGATGTTTATTTAATCTATGTATCTTTAAATCTCGACATTTTATTTTATTTTCAATTTTTCCAAAAATTCTTTTTAAATGTCAGAGATCACTCTATACGAGAAAATCAACTTCACTTCTATAATCTATATTCCATTGCCATAATAGAATTACCAGAATAAAGCATACTCTACTGCATTAGTATACGTCTGTGGTAAAATGGATCTTTATCTTAAATGATATGTGACTTTAAGTGTCACATATTCCAACAATAACATCCTCGCATCTAACCTCTAAAGGAAATGACTGTGTAAAGGTACCCTTTGGTTTCTGTATGTTTGAGCATTTAAAAAACAATTAGATTTTTGTTGTTGCTACGATAGCGGCTATCGTTTGCCATTATGTTTTAAGAAACTCATGGCCCTCCTAGAGGGAGTCGGTAGACTCACAGTAATATATATATGCGTGTGTGCAGCTGTTCTACTGAGTTAACAGTATTTTAAAGATGAAAGAATGTGATAAGTCTAACTTGCCTTGAATATTTCCATTGGTACTGATAAAGTATCGCATTCTAAATTAGGTGTACTTTAACAATTTTAGGAGAATAATTACTTTTGTGATAATTTTCAAGTGTCACATAATTTTGATTTTTCACTTCTCGACGATAATTTTTGATAAAATTAAGAAAACATTATATCTTCGTCGGAAACGTTTGTTTACCAATATATTAACCTTTTATATAGGTTTTGTACACATAGAATCAATCACTACTGGACGCCTGTGGCCTTCTTACCGTTGGTACTAGTCATTCTAATAGATTAATATTGGATTCAGTCTCTTTAAAAAGAGTCTATATAAATTATAAAGTAGTATCTAATTTATTTTAAATATTCTTTTTTCAATTTTAATATTTTCTCAATTTTTAAAATCTTTAATGTCACGTGATAGTCTCAAGACCTTCAAATGACAGTATTTTCAATCTGATTAGTGTTAATGTAAAAAACATCCTTTAGTGACTCGTGGTATTATATCAATAATTCCAGCAATCACATATATCCATTTATTAGTATAATTATACCTTTATAGACCTTTGTCAACTAGTTAAAACTATACACTGTTTTTCCCGTTTAAGATAAAGTTAAACCGCATCAACAGACTCAAATCCTATAATGCATTATTCCTAAATCCTGAATTATTATTACACTCTTACTAGATGAGTTTGGAATTTTGTTTTTGCTTACACTCCCCCCCCCCTTTACCTGAAAAAAAAAATCTGCTAATCTTGTCCTGTATACCTTTTAAAATTCTACGCCTATTAGTGTTCATAGGGGCCGGCATATTTTTTTGTAAGAGTCCCTAATGTGATATATATCATGGCTTTTTATTAAAGATACTTACTTGATTATAGCTATATAGACCCAACTTACCGATTGTCAATTACGCTAGTCCAAGTAAAATTACCTTATCTCTGTTTCACTTTAATCTCAGTACTATCTCTACTCACTTAATCCACTGTACCATACTGGTGTGTGGATAACACTTTAACTGAATTATGCAAATCTACCATTTAGACTTGTCAAAAATATAAATTCCATTAACTAGAGGTGCCTATAAATACCAGCTAAATGAATATACCCTATGTGAATGTTTATTCTCACTTTTGTAGAATTTCCGATCCTAGTACAGAACATATAATGTAGCAAACAGAGTTAATCAAAGTTTATATATCTGGAAAGAAAAATATATGTAGGCAGTTCTTGTCCAAAAATATTGCAAATTTACCAAATGGTACAATGTCACAATAACATGATCATACGGTCCTGAAGGCAGTTTCTGTTGCAAATACTCTAATACACATAATCCGGAGATGATTATAAAAGATATCAATGATGTTTACTGATGGTACTACTGTTCTAACATCAATTTTATTCATCACTTGAAAATCTACTGAACTAAAAATGATGATATTTTGACCTTTATGTATCGAAATATACAATTACTAAAGATTTTAAAACCACCAATACCTTAAGAAAAGGTCAATAATATGAATACACAAAAAATAGTTTGAATATAAGCAATGGTTATTGGTCTAAGCCAATACATATGTTATTTATATTGGAGCTATAAGATGTGTATTCAAAATCAGAAGAAGATACTGAAAATGCCCTTTTAGTGCAATGGTTAGCATGCGATCTTCCGGTGGTTGTGATCCGGGTTCGAGTCCCGGGAGGGGCTATGTATTTTTTGGCACCTCAGGCCTGTAACTGTTAAGGAAGACTTTAGCAGCCCAGATAATGGGTAGAATAACCTTAGAAGAATCATAACATATGTCTTTGTTCATTTCAGTTTTTGTATTATAAATAACTCCGATGTAATTATGCTAGGTCAATTGTTTTTTTCCTTTTGCTTTTCTTTTAATGCACCCAATCTAGTAGAACAATGTGACAATTATGGAAAATATAGGCGTGATGACTACCATCTTCCCCTCTCTTATATTTCTATCGTTTTCTTTTATTTATTTATATTCAATATCTTTAGATTTTTCATCAATGGTTGGCATGTAAATATTACCCAGGGATTAGACCTTTAGTAACTATTGTTGTGTAATTCTCATGAAATAATACATGAGCATATTTATGTCCTCATCTTGTTCAGTTTCTGCTTGCTTTATCGATGGTTTCATAGAGATGTCCCAGTGAAGATGACCTGAGATAATAGCTCTCTCATTTCAGAGACCGACTTTTTCCCAACGTCTAATTTCAAAGTATTTTTTCCTGACTTTAAATTTACAGGACCGTTTAAACACCCATACCTCTTCCGAACTTATTTTGCTCCAATCTGTTTACCAAAAAAGTGAAAAGTACGATAAATTTCCGTTTCCGGACACAGAACGATTTAAATTTGTGCGTGGGCTAGTTTTCAGATTTCAAGTTTGCCGAAGGACAGAAACCCATCCAGAGAGAACAGGCTTCGACCTAGTGTCATAGGCTGTCCAGAGGCTGTCCGGGATCTGTTCCCGAAGACGCCGTGCCCAGTCTAATCTCTTACCGGGGTGTATGTTTTCCCACCTGGCTAGGGTCTTCTCCCTACTGGGCTTGGGGTGGTTGGGAACACTCTACGTCGGAACAGCCTGCTCTCTGCGCTGGGCTCGGACCTGCCGGGGGTGTTGGGCAAGAAACTCACGTTTTGGATACTGCCCGCAATGGCTTTACTATGGGTAATTGCAGTTATTATTAGTGAATTATAGACATAGTTACTATTGAAATAGGTTAAAAGTGTAAAATTGCCCATTTTTGGTTTACCATTAGGAAAACTTTGAGTAATAACCCCACATATAACTGTATCACAATGGCTAAGCAATCTTTAGGTATGTTTTTAGAACGAAATAATGTCAAAAAAAATATGAGGAACGGAAGATATGATGAGATATGAAAAATAAATAAAATAAGAACACAAAATAACGTAGAATAGTAATATCCGGGCAAAAATTTTTGAATACTGTATTGTAATGAAGCTATATCTTAAATGAAGTGGCACAGATATTTTTACATCGAATGAATTATTACCACCGTTATTTTATCAAAGAGTGCATGAGAAAAAGTATAAAAAATAGAATAACGAATACCAACATGTTATTCAGGTGCTTTCTTGAAGATATTATTCAGATATCTCTCTTCATCCCATATATAAATGGACACAAGGAATTATAATAAAAGCTGAACACCATCTTTACTAACAAAAGAAATTATACGGTTAATACAACTTTCCAACAAATCTGTTGTGTTATTACTATATTAAATTTTTAAAAATAGACGTCTCCGCTGACAGAAACAAGTCCAGAAAGGCTTACTTCACTGCCCCATCTTCTGCTCGTCGTGTTTTATTATCTGCTCCATTATCTAAGGAATTAAGAGCTCAATACGGTATTAAGGCTTTACCAATCAGAAGAGATGACGAAGTCTTAGTCACCAGAGGTGCCAAGAAGGGTCAAGAAGGTAAGGTTTCTTCCGTTTACAGATTAAAGTTCGCTATCCAAGTTGACAAGATCTCTAAGGAAAAATCTAACGGTGCTTCCGTCCCAATTAACATTCACCCATCTAAGGTTGTTATCACCAAGTTACACTTAGACAAGGACAGAAAGGCTTTAATTGAAAGAAAGGGTGGTAAGTTAGAATAAATATTTTAAATTGACAAGAGAAGCGCTTTTTCATTCTGTATTTATAATATCTAATCTATATACACAACTTCATTAAAATTTTTAAAATTAAAACCTCAATTCTTTAAATTATCATAAATATCATATTATTATTACTTTTACTTATTCTTCAATCCAACTATTTTAAATCGTATACTCTAAAGATAGAAGCTGTGATTATGATGTTGTTATTGGTTGTAAAAATGGCATCTTATTCTATTTGCAGATTGTGAAAAATAAATAAAAGTGACAGAAAATGATTGAATAATTTATGCAATGCATAAGGAGGGATGACAGAGGCAAGACACTCATTAGTGTGTATAAGTTGGATATATTCCTGCTAACAACTATCGATATATATTGGAACCAATACAAACTAGAGTCATGAGTTCAGTTGATTCAAAACCATTAGAAAATGGTGGTTCCTCAGAAAAATTAAATTGTAAGAGGGATGCTGTCCATGAACCCGTAGATCGTGGCTATCCAATGGCTCCCGGTCAGTTATACCCCACTGATGCAGGTACTCTGTTTCATGCTGGGAATATCTTAATTGCTTTGGTTGGGTTACCTGCTACGTCAAAGACATTACTAGCTGTTGCCATGACAAGATATACAAGATGGTTAGGGGTTAGGACCAAATCATTCCATGTTTCGGAACAAAGAAGACATAAGAGTAATAAAAACATTTCATTAAGTTTAGCGTTTGAAAAAGACATTGTAAATGAAGTTATTAAGGACATTGTGGACTTCTTTGAGAACAAGCGGGGGCAGATTGCCATTTTTGACTCTTTAAATATTATTAAATCAGATAGACAACATTTGGTCTCTGTGTTTGAAAGGATTAATGTGAAAGTACTATTTATTGAATCCATATTGACTGATCCTGATCTAGTCAACGAGAATATAGAAATTGCCCTTAGGTCGAATAAGTATTTAAGCTGGAAGAAAGAGGACGCAATAGATTATTATACCAAGAAATTGTCCATCAATGAAAGCCAGTATGAACAGATAACGCCAGAGGAGCAATGTAGCTATTTGAAATATATTAACTTTGGTAAGCAACTAATTATTAATCACAATAACCAATTTGGTTATCTGATTAATAAAATTGTATTCTTTTTAATGAATTTAAGAAATAAAACCAGCCGTGTTTATTTAGCCAGGTGTGGAACCAGTAATTCTGATAAATATAAAGATGATGAATTGCTGAACGAGGAAGGGATTCGATATTCTAAAGTTCTCACTAATTTGGTACTGAGGAGAGTGCAGATGAATGAAAAAGGTAGAGAATTGAATTCTGAGTCCTTAACAGTATGGATAGGACCTAGGAAGAGAACCCATGACACAGCTTTGTTTTTCATGGAAGAAGGATTTCATGTACAAGAGAGGAGCCAATTAAAGCAACTACAACCAGGGAATATCGTTGATTTAACGTTAGAAGAAATTAAGGAAAAATATCCAAATGAATACAACGGATTTTCAAAAGATCCTTATCACTACAGATACCCAAGGGCAGAATCTTACCATGATTTAGCTGTGAGAATGGAACCATTATTGTTAGAATTGGAACATATGAAGACAGACGTTTTAATCATTGCTCATGAATCCACTCTAAGAATACTCTATGGCTATCTATTAGCCTGCACTGTATTAGATGTACCAGAACTACAGTTCTCAAGAAATGTGTTAACAGAAATTACTTTTGGTCCCTTCTGTAACACAGTAGAAAGGATATCCATCCAATGAATTATTTTTCGATCGTTCCAAAAGACCAGTCTTTTTTATCTTACATAAAGGGTACTATCGCACTAGAAATCTACATGTTAGTATTATGCTTGGCTACCAGCTACATTTGAATTGCTACTGCTTCAACTTTATCTACAAAGGTAGATTCTGCCAAATCAGATCGGATGAGAGCTAGACATTACTTTCTAGATGTAAGATATCACTAACAAGCAAATTGCAATGAAGCAGGCTCTCATACTATATATACTTCATCAGTAATCGGAATATTTGAAGAATTGTTTTAACTTAAAATCTGTAACTGGAGAAGAATCACTATTTTCTGGCGATGTAAATATCCCAATACTGTACTAACATTCATTTATTATCATCTATATATTTACAATAAAATCAACTTAGTTATTCTTATGGTATAGAAATTTTACCTAATTAGTACCTCCTTCCCATAAATCTCTAAAAATCATAATGCCGGCTCCAAGAAAGAAAAAAAAAGTTCCCGCAGCTGTTCTTATACGATTGTGAAAAGTATTACAAAGGGAATTGTTGACCTTTTAATACCCCGTACATCAGATTTACCTCAGTTATCTGCGGTTATATATGGAATTGGCAGACAAAATTTATGTATGTGCGTACTTCAAGGACCTTTGTTCTCTTGGCCCAAGTTCGCCTCGAAGTCAGCTCTACAAACAAGTGTGTAAGTGTTTCTAGGAATCTTAGCCTACTTAGCCTCACATTTTTGTTCACCTTATCTCATATTAAAAAGTTTCCCTAGTGGTTTTACAAATTACAAGACATTCCAAGACTAGCATGGACATTTGAGTCCACTGGTTTTCTTAAGTAAACATCGTACCCATTCACTGTTAGGGGACCTATAAAGAGAACACATATTTCTATTATGGTATTTATTATTGTCCAGTTTGGAAATGCTATAGAAGTAAGTATTACAAAAAGTAGAGCTTTCACTTAAATACAAGAAGATCTGTTAAGGCTATGCCTAACTTTTGGAATATTATCTTAATAAAATCTTGAAATCCTTGAGTAACGACAATAAGCCACAGTAATAATCGATATTGCGGAACCAACTGATTGAGGGCACATATTAACGCTACTTCAAAGGGCAACAAAGAATGTAATGAAATTGAATAAAAAATGAGAGAAAGAGAAAGAGAAAGAGAAAGAGGAAAGAAATGAGAGGAAAGAAAGAAGAAGAAGAAGAAAAAATAATGAAGAGAAGAGTAGAAATAATATTAATAAATTAGTTAAAAAATGAGAAATAGAGTAAAATAAAAAAGCAGGGAAAAGAGGAAAAGGAGGAGGAGGAGGAGGAGGAAAAGAAGAAAAAGGCAAATAGAGCAGAATGGAGAAAAGTTTAATAAAGTATAAAGATTTCCAATTAAAGATTAATTGAAAACCACAGTATGTGTACAAGTTTCAAATTATCGTAATTTATGCATGCAAATTGGGGTTGTTGGTTGAAAGAGTTGGAATATTATGGATGCTCAAAAACAACAACAACAACATCATAAGGTTAATTGATGTTTTTGTTGTTCCCTGGCCCATCTTGCAGTATCCTTTGTCGATTGAGAGAAGGTTGCATTACTTCTTGTTCTCTTGATAAAATCAGTAATGGTTTCTTGACCATAAAATTGTTTAATAGAGCCATCTGGGTACATAGCAGCGATATCACCAATTAAACCAACAGCTGATCTAGCTGTAGAATCGTCACTGTATAGCTGTGGTTCTTCTGCGACAGTTGTTATGAATTGGAAAATAGTACCAATATATTCGTAGACTGCTTGAGGATTAGAGTGTAAACCGCCAATGATACCCACATATGCATCTAGAACAGCTTCTAAAACCTTGAGATAGTAATCGATAGCATCTAAACCACCGTTTTCTGGTTTTGTATTTTGGGCAGCTACACATAAATTCATAACATCGCTCAAGTAAGGAGTAAAGTCACTTCCAATATTAGAGGCAATGTCCCCGAAAACACTTAAAACAGTTGGTTTTAATTCCTTCTTAGCAGTACTGTTAGAAATCATTTGACCTAGGACGCTCATAAAAGCACTTGCATATTTCTTAAAATCTTCACCTAGAGAATTTGCAATATCTGCAACAAAACCAACAGCTGTAATAGCAACAGTGGAATCGACTTGATTCAAAGCTTTCACCAAATATGGAGAAAATGCTTCTAAATATTTTTCAAATTTTGGACCCATTGAGAACGATAGAGAAGAAACTGCATAGAAAACGTCATCTTCGATAAATGCAGAATCTTTCTTGTCTAATAATTTCATAAACAATTCCATTAACATATCAGAAACAGTATCAACACTGTTTGGAGACTTTCTGATGACTGCGGCTAACACTGTCAATATATTTGATTGTAACTCTTGTAAACTTTGCAAAGCTTCTAGTGTCAATTGGGATTCATCAACAGTCATAGTTTGGCCTAATTTATCCATAACAAAGGAAGAAATAGATGCAGACGTTTCAGCGACCTCATTATTAGAGCATTCTACAACAGTGGTTAAAGCTGAGAATGCAGATGCTCTAGCGTTAAATTCATTGTCTGTCTTATTAGCAGCTTTGATTAAAGCATCCACAAGGACGGGATAAAAGTTATATATTGGTGATGGAGTTTGTTCAGCTAACTGTTCGACTAAATTAATAATAGTCCATGCACAATTGGTAGCTATCTTTGGATGATCAGCTAATCCGGTAACACACGATTGGATAACACCTGGTAAATGTTCTTGGATGTCGATAGCATCAACCACAATATCAGCAATTCTACCTATACACCAAGCAGCAGTTTCTTTGACTTGTAATGATTGGTCGTTCATTAAATTTAAAACGGCTGGTAAAGCTTGATGAACATAATAAGTTTTTTGATCTTTATTTGGACCTTCCATAATGGAACCGAATGCCATAACAGCTGCTTCACGACTTCTCCAGTTTGAGTCTGTTATATTTTGTTCTACAAATTGCAAGACAGGTTCCAAGACAGCATCACCACAGTTTTGCGCGAATAATTGTAAACAAACACCAGCTGACATCGAAACGTTCCAATCATCATCTTCGAAATCTTCGTTTTGTCTAGTCAGTAATTTCAACAAGGTTGGAACAACATCTTTTAAAGAGGCTAATGCAAAATTGAAACTTTGTAATGGAGAGCTTGGGAACTGAGCCAACTCAAAGGCAATATCTATTTCTTCTTCACAAATAGTGGACCAGAATTCTACAGTCATAGAAGCGACCTTATCATCTGGAGATTCCATGGTAGCAATAGTTAGAGCGTATAATGCTTGTTCCATGTATGGCTTCATTAGAGAGTAATATAATGACATAATTCTACAAAGACAACCAAAAGCAGCAGCTTGAATTTCGCTTTCAGTTGCTTGAGTAGCCTCACAGACGACTTGCATCAAATAATTTCTTTCGCCCTCACGATCCATATTGTTTTTAATAAAGACCAATGAGTCAGCTAAGGCATTTAGGGCAGCTAATCTCACAGCTTTTGAAGGTTCAGAAGATTGAGCACCTTGAACAATGGCAATCAATATATTATTGGATTCTGCAATTAACACTTGGGATTGAGGGTCAGCACTCTCGCATATATAACCCAAAGCCAATAAAGATGCTCTTTTGACATTTTCTGGTTGTGAGGGATTTGTATTTTCCACCATTGATTTCATTAAATCTTGCCATTCACCTAATGGTAATTCAATATCGGCAATGGCGGCAATCAATTGGGCAGCTGCATTAGCCACACGGTCCTCAGAGGAGACTAAAGCTTGTAAGGCATTGTTTTTGATTAGTTGTTTAGAGTTGGGGTCAATTTGTACAATCCAACGCTGAGCAAATTGTTTGGATCTTACGGAATCTTTGGCAATTAATTCATTTTTCAAGGATAAAGCAGCTAAGATACGTGCTTCCATTTTGAAAGATTTCTCCACTAACACTTGTGATAATAGACCAGCATATTGTAGGAAATTTTCATTAGATAATGTCTTTAATTGGGTTTCACTTTGCAGACGAACGTTTCCATCTGGACTTAAAATTGTGTTTTCTAATAATTGGGCAATTTCAGAGGCAGACATGGCTTAGAATATTTTTATTATTTTTTTGTAGTATCTTCCTAAATTCTACACAGTGGAATAGGTCAAATAGGGTATTTATGATGGAAAAAGGAGTATATGATATATTATATTAATTTGCTAGAAAAAAAAATAATAACAACAAAAAAGGTCACCTTAATGTAAAATTTTGGGTAAAAGAATAAAGGAAACCTGTATATGGATAACCAATAATTGTAGTTATGTTAAAGCTCTTCAATTATGACCTTGTCTTCGCCTAGCTTTGTTGAAGGTCTAACTGTGAAACACTTTTAACACCAAATAAAATGGCATCTTCGACTTGACGTTTTTTTTTTTCAGTTTATTTTTCTTAAATTTTTCAGGAATTTCGAGAGGTTCGTGTACAGTGATGTATTCTCGAGAAATTTATGGAAGATGGATTCAACAAGACGAGTTATGGTTAAACATGGAGAAATTAGTATGCAGATGGAACATGTCAATATACACCAAGTTGATACACATGGGAGATACATATTATAAGCGATGATATCTGTTACAGAATTTGTTTTATTTTTTTTTTACATTTATTTTTATTTTTTCATGTAGATAAGAGAGATACATAAGTAAACTAATTCACATGTAATCTTCCTTCTTCATACCAACTTTATGTTTCTTCAACTGTTCGATGGCAAAGAAGATTAACATAGTGAATGGACCTAATCTGGTGAAACTTGGTAACCAACCTCTAAACATGAAAGATGGGCCTTCTGTACGTAAAGCAGTAGTCAATATTTGCATAGCAGATTTGGCTTCACTTTTACTTGCATTCATGATACGAGTCTTGATAACATCTGCTGGAGAACATATGGTGGTAGCCACTAACCCAGCCAATAATGATGCGGAGAAGTGGGTAGTTTTATGTGATGGATCGAAATCGAATTTGGTGACTAAGTAATTCTTAAAAATATCGTATGTAACCACTTGAGAAGCAGTCATTAATACACCTCTTACCATATTTGGTTTCCAACCTGTTAATAAAGTCTTAATACCACCTTCATTCTTGTAAATTTTCCAAACACCATCGAATGCATTTCTATAATTTCTTCTTAAATGAGCGTCTAATGCAGAATCATTTTGCATTCTAATATTAACCACGTCAGCGAAATTACCTGCTAGACCACCAATGGCACCACTTACCATTGAACTTGGTAGAAGGTAAGCCATATTAGTCAATTGATTTTGTGGGATCACATTTTCTTTTAATATGTCATAAATACCAAATCTTACAGTGGTATAAGTACATTGTCGTAATACTGCAGCACTAAGACCAGAATATAAACCTATGACACTTTCATTTTTCACTATATTTGATAACATTTTCACCAATGTGGGTTTTGGCAAAGATGCGGCTTGTAATCTAACTTTAGCCAAATCTAATGGATGGGTACAAATACAGGCAAAGATACCTGCTGCACCACCATACCACCATGGATATTTAATTTGCTTTTGTAACTTTTGTTGTTGTGTTTGTGGCATTTTGAAAATGTATGTGTTTGTTTTTAAGTAATAAATAATATGAAATAAGGGGAATTAGATAAAATGTTCTATCAATTAATATCTATCAAAAAAGGAAGAGTAAATGTTTTAAAAAAAAAGGGAAATTGGAACTCTTAGATTCGATTGAATAATAAACTAAAATATTGTGTTAAAGTAGATAAACCTTTATTAGTATTGGCAAAGATATATCTGTTAGTTGAACTTTTTTATGCCTTGTTTTAAATGAATGAAAAATCCTGAAAATATAGGGAGAAAAATTTCAATTGAATAAGGGAAAAGAAAATATGGCGTTCGCAGATGCTAATGGTAATAATACAACTTAAAAATGTCCAAAGAACTGTGTGAATTATGATTTTTGAATGGAAAAGAGTTTAAAAAATACTACTTTAGAAGAATAAATATAATTGTTTACGTAACAAGATATCTTGGATATAATTCTCATTCGCGTTGCTTTATATATAATATACATATATACCAAACACTATTGCATTTTACAGGTATTTCAGTAATAGCTTGTCCCCGAATGATCTACTGCAAAAATAATAATAATAATAATCTTGGAATATTATTATGCGATGGGTCATTCACTTACACACAAAAAAAAAAAATGAAATACTATGGAATTTTCCACTGGAGGAAAAATGAAAAAATTCAGGCAAATATTGAGTAATATTACGCTGTGAAGTAACCTGGAGCTGCTCGATCAACCACAATGAAGCTATGGCGGTGAGTATAGGAAACTTAGCAAGTTAGTCTCACAAGAAATTCATATTAAACTACCATAATTGATAGATTTTCTAATGAAATAATACTGGAGAAAATGTTATTATGTTTAGTATTTTGCCTGCTTTTGAGATTACGTAGTCCTATCTTAATTTGTGGCACTAAATAATATGGGCCATTGATCATTGCTTTCCCAATTGAGTCTTTTCGGGCGACACGAATGAAATCATGGAAGCTTATACAAACCGTTGTTATGTGTGGAAAAATGAGTTAATGGCATTTTCGAAGAGTTAGCAAGGGTTTGGCTATTTATTCTTCTCAGAAGTGCAGGAGACAGCTCAGGCTTTTAATATCCGAATTCCATTCTCGTTAGGGTATACTTTGAATGAGGCAGTAGTGAAAACCTCAGACTCTTTAATCATGGAGTCTGACAGGGGGGGTTTCCATGAGGTATTTTGTTTTTATGCAATAAAGGGGTCACGCATTTTTCATTAGTCTCTCTTCAAATTTCGAAAATAAGGGTAAAAATGAAAGCTCCGCTCAGCGGTTCCGCTTTAACGAATAGCGAGAGGAACGCCGGTCCCTGGAATTCGAGAAAAAAATAAAGAGTTGATTTCCAAATGCGGTCTATCGGCGGACTTATATCTCCGGTAGAAAACTACCGGCAAAAAATATCGACAACTGCAGGACTCGAACCTGCGCGGGCAGAGCCCAAAAGATTTCTAATCTTTCGCCTTAA
This sequence comes from Monosporozyma aquatica, assembly GCA_030571515.1. Taxonomy (NCBI): domain Eukaryota; kingdom Fungi; phylum Ascomycota; class Saccharomycetes; order Saccharomycetales; family Saccharomycetaceae; genus Monosporozyma; species Monosporozyma aquatica. The sequence goes on from JAJLXW010000502.1 coordinate 65,134, forward strand.
CCACTCGGCCAAGTTGCCGGGACTATTTCTATTGGTGAAAACTACGGAACCCCTGATAACTCCCAAAATTGATCATATGAACTATTCCTTTAAAGCCTTACAGTAGTGATACATTCTTAGATAAGGTTTGGTGTTATCACTATATGGTATTAAAGTGAGTTGCTTTTTAATCCAACTTGAATTGGATCATTACTATGGATCTTAAGTGAGGAAACGGAAATAAGAACGGAAATAATGTTAACTCCGGGACCTAACTTCGCTCCAGTTTTCCCCAGACTTGAAATATCGAATAATGAAATATTGTTGGAAATAGGGTAATGTATTTTAGATTTTTTAATGAGATATGCTTCTGTAAATATTATTCAAATAATTATAATTATTTAAGTGTTCAGTACTTCTAATAAACCGATCAAAATTGAATCAAAAATAAATACTACTACTAGTAATTTTAAAGGCGCAGAAATGAAAAGATAATGTTCTCAATAGATAGCACTCTTCAAAACTTCATGAAAAAAGAACTAACAGACTCTCATGCAATCAAAAGTGCCTCCAAAGTAGTTGGTACTTCTACCAGAAGATGAAATCCTAAATTCTCATATCGAAGAGAATGAGAGAGAAGTTGTTACTAAAGCTTCTGATATGAAGAACATCTATGAAGGTTCCAAACAAATATTCCAAGACGGTGAAGCAAAAATTGACAGAAATAATTTCAAGACAGCTGCAATTTAAAGATTAAGTGAAGAAGGCTCAAAAAGAGGCCAAGGAGTTGAAACATGAAGTGCAAGAAGAAGTTAATAGATGTTGTCTTTTCTGCTAGTTGTAGTCTGCTTGAACAAGCATACTCTTCAATAAAAGCAAGTAAGCGGAATTGGTTTTCTTTCTCTTGTATAAAGTGTATGTATCTTTTATATATTAGCATTAAATCTTTTTGTTTGTTCCATTTTCTGAAATTTTTCGATTTTCCAAAAATTTCACCACTCGAACACCATTCTTTAATATCTCTTAGTCTTATATCATAGCGATACTACTAGATATTCCAGCAGATATATATATATATACTATACACTTAAATTCCCAGTTCAGAAGTTTCACTAAAATAAGTCTGTAAACATTATACACCATATTACCCAATATTAATGATACGGAAGGCAAGTTCACTTGTAGTAATATGAACATCTATTTATATTTTAATAACAAAATGTGTGCCCTTATTTCTACACAATTCCCAAATTAACAGGGAAAATAACTCTAACAAGATATTTTATAATACCAATAATCTATTTCCAAGCCTTCACAAACCGTTGGGTGATTGGCGGATTACATTTATTCAAAGTTAAGAATATTAATCATTACCTTCGCTTCTTCTTAGCTACCTTTTATTCATACAGGAAAAGACAAAGAACATTAATACAATACATTTGACAACTAAAACGTCACAACATACTTTATTTAGATATATCTTTATATAAATCAAATCTTCTTTGCTTCAATAAAGGTACCGATTGTCTGAACGTTTCAATTTCATTTGGATCTAACTCAGCATAGATAATTTCTTCCCCTTCACCAGCTTCTGCAATAATTTCACCTTTGGGATTACATACCAGAGAATGACCATAAGCATGATATGAACTATCCATATTTCTTGCTGGTGAACATAATATTGTGTATATTTGATTATCTACAGCTCTTGAACGGGCCAATAGATGCCAATGCATTGGACCAGTAACTGTATTAAAAGCACTTGGGAAACACATGGCAAATGCATTATTTGGTTCTCTTGCAGAAATTGTGGTTTGTTCAGGGAATCTCATATCATAACATATCCCGACACCAATATTACCATATGGTGTCGGGATGGTGGTTAATTTATCACCTGGGGATAAAGTTTCACTTTCTTTGAAAGTGATTCCATTTGGGATATCAACATCAAATAGGTGTACTTTACGATGTTTATCAATCAAATCACCGTTGCCATTGAAGATTGGTGATGTATTATAAACATTTTGTGTGGTGGGGTCAATCTCGGGGATAGACCCAGCAATCAAAGTGATATTATATTTTGAAGCCAATTTTGATAAGAAATCGATTGATTGTGATTTAGCTTCATTATTAACCACTTCTGCATATTCCCTGAATTTCGTGACAGCATATGGAGAATTAAAGCATTCTGGCAGTACTACTACTTTAGTGTCTGGTTGCTTTTGCATAGCCATATCAATGAATTTAGCAGCTCTGTTTAGATTGTCCAATTTGTTTGGACTGGATCCATTTAATTGAATCAATGCAATTTTGATCTTTTGAGATAGTATTCTGGACATCGTTGGGTGTTTATTCTTTCTTATAACCTACGGTAGAGACTGGATTAGCTACTGAAACGTATATATATATATATATATATAGCGTTAATATATATATTTTAGTCATGTGTCTATACTTCTCTGTCTTACCATATATATAATGTATATACTTTTTTTTCAAATTTTGCCCCGAGAAATTTTCACCATTCTGCGATAAGCCAAATATGATCATCTTATCATTGGAGATAAGAGATGCCATAAGATGTTTTGCCAGCGAATGTTCCTGAGTTACCATATAATGAAGTTAAAATAGACGAAACAGGACAGGTGTCACAAATTCAGTCTTGGCCCCCAATTTGTGACGCCTCGTTTACGCCAAGCCTGAAGCCGGGTGTCTGGGTGTTGGCAGGCCACTACCCCGCACCCCTTAAATTCTCAAATTCTTCGTTCGGGGCTCGATGAGGGCCAAAAGCAAATTTCAACTTCCCACTGTCGATTTGACGATTTGACGATTTCAAGATGAGCTTTAATGGATCAACATCACAAACGCCAACACAAGCTAGATCACTCCCAAGAAGGTTGCTCGATAAAAACTGCATAACAAGGGAACTCAAAAGTTTAGATATGGTTTCAATACCCGCAACAGCTATTCACGAAAATGCGTCTAGCAGTATCCCAGATTTAAACAATCATAATGATAATACTGATAATATTGATAACCCCACGACATCGAATAATTTTGGATTATCGCAAACAATCCCACCGGAAATCATATATGAGATATTGACGTACCAGTGGAAGGACTATATGTCTAACGATTATCCACCTACATCAGAGAAATTTAACGAAAATTTAAGAAATTTCTTAAGAAGTAATTTAACCGTTAATAAGACATTTTATCATATTTGTAGAGTGTTAATTTACAAACATTGTAATTTTACTACAGCTAAGAGATTCCATAATCTTTTAGAATCGATTGAACAATGTCCAGAATTAAGAAATATTATTCAAATTGCGGATTTCCAAGAATTGACATCTATTGGTCTGGGCAGATCAAATGAAATGAATAAATCAATCCAAAATTTAACTAATGAAACCGTTTATAAATTCTTGAAATTAACAAAATCAAATTTAAGAGAATTTTTGGCTTGTGAAAATATTCAAGATGATTTAGATTCTAAGATTATTTATTGGCTTTTAAAACCGGGCAAAAATTTGAGTATTTTAGACTTCTGTGGATGTTCTGGAGATAATTTAACACAAAGTTTTATCACAGCCATGGATAAATTTTATCCTAGGGAGTCCACAGAGACATCAAATTTTAACACTATTCAAGAACCCTTAACTTATAATTCCCAAATTACATGTCTTGGGTTAAATGATTGTACAGATTTACCTAAATCTGTACTAGGTAGATTATTGAAATTTCTTCCTGAATTACAAAAATTGGATTTATCACATACCACAATTGATGGACAAATTTTGATGCAATATTTACCCCATTTGAAAAATTTGACTCATTTATCCTTTGCACTTTGTTCTCAATTGACATCAAGATCAATCTTAGAATTCTTTTCTCATCATCCTGCAGTAACAGATGAAAATAATACTACAACATTAGAATGGTTAAATTTAAGTGATATTACTCATTCAGCATTATGGAATGACGTCCATACAATGTTTCTTTTGAAAAAATTATGTCAACATGGTCATAATAAGACTTTACAATATTTAAATCTTGATGGATTACCATTACATCAAGTGACAACCTCATATTCTTCAAATTCAAATACACCAACACCTTCTCAATCCTATTCTTCTTTGGCATCGGCTACTATCAATCAACAACAACATCATAGAGACACCATATATTCCTCGGTGGTAAAGACCAGATATTATTATAAATGCGCGGATACATTGATATTTATTAAATTAAATTTCCCCAATTTGAAAAGTTTAAGTATAAGAGGTAATAACGTTCCGATTAATAAATTAGTGGAATTCTTATCCCCCATCAAAAATTTAGAAGAATATCCTGAATTGAATGAATTAACATCACAATCACAACAGAAATTGAAATTTATTAACCTTTCAAGAAATTCACATATTACTAAATGGACCATACAGGATCCAAATCTTTTAACATGTTCAAATTCATTGTGTGCCATTGAAGTAAATTTTGACACATGGCAACAAATTGAAAAATTGAATAGTAATAATGAAATCATTTCAGTGAAATATGATTATAAGACACAACAAAATAAAATAGTGAAATGGAAATGTTTCCTTGATGTCTCTTATGGTAGAAGACATTGGATTTATAGATGTGACCCACATTTAAATAAAGATGATATTGATACAAAGAGTCAAATGGGGACAAGATTTGATTCCACAGGTCATAAAATTATTGAAATTATTAAACAACCAGATTTCTTAAAATTTGCACAAAATAAAATATCGTTAAGTTGTGGTTTGGTGACAAAGAGTGGGGTTAGAAGAAAACAATGTTATAAGGATTTTAAACCACCAATTTCTCAGTTCTTAACAAGAAATGGTGGTATTGCATTTGGTAATACTACACCACCAATTACCATACCATCATTACCACCTGGTGGTTGGAGATTATTACCCGATGAAGATGAGGATGAGGAAAATGATGTGGATATAAGTAGAGGGCAAAATCATAGACAAGATATGGAGCCAATAGACCCACTGCATCCACATCATGATATGCCAACTGGATTATATTGGGATAGATCAATCCACGATTTACAGTCATTGTCTTTACAAAATAATAATAGTAACATCAATCTGAATAGTACTGGTAATAATACGAATAATGTTAATAATATTGCTTCCATGGATCCATTTGCCCAATCAGAAAATGATGAAGAATATTTAAATAATCCTGAATTACAAAGAAGAAGATCACAGTTACATTTGTTAAGAACACATGCTTTCAACCCGAACAGACATTCAAGAGGTCATTTGCACGGTGAAAGGAATAATGCTAATTACAATAGATTCAAACAAAATCAAATTAATGCTAATCCATTGCATTCATTTATGAGACCATCCGTAAACAATACTACTAATAACACTACCGGGAACCTTCGGCAGGGAATTTTCAACAATCTACAACGACCACCACTGTCTCGTAGTAGTACATCCAGTGCCTCAGATACATCTCTTTTCCATAAATCAAAGTTAGATTACTACGAACATCCTGGAAAATTTTTGTATGATCCAAATGATGATGTGACCAGTAAAAGATATCAAATCCATTTTGAAGTGGTGAAGGAATATAAAACATTTGGCTGTGTGGAGAGAGGGATGTATCGTTATTACAGTTTAAAGACATGAAATTCTTCCGATGGTTACTCCTTTAATTTGATATTATGTATCTGTTTATATATTGATTTATTTATTATCAGCATTATCTAAAACCATCACTTGCATAAAACATCACAATTTGTGACGCTTAATCACTTTGCACCAAAATTCCATCGCTCGTTTCTGTAATGTTGATATTATTTCCTCTTAAGGAAATACTAACGCGTTTTTTTGTTTACTTTTCGATCTTCTAAATTTCTGTTTGCCAAAACATTCAAACTGAAAAAGTTTATTAATTTAGTAAGAATGTGTACATGATCTCCCAAAAAGGCATAGGCAGTATTCCCAGTGTAGACCCTAGAATATTGGTAACTGAAGGTTTTTGTGTTATACAGTTCTACGCGTCTCCAATTATTCCTCTCAATTGACATTGTCAATTCCCTGATTTAACGGTAAAGACTGCAATACTTCCAATTTTCAGGTTGGTATATCGTCACAAAAATCCATCCGTTTTTGAAATCCCATATCAGAATATTACTCAATGAGCATCTTTATAATTTGAAAATATTCTCCTTTAGTGCTCCATCATTCTTTTATTAATAATATATTTTAACCAACTATTAATACATTCATTTACTTAATCCTATTATACCGACTTTAAAAATATTCGTTCCTTTTTCCAATCATATATGAATTGAAAACAGCTTAATTATCAATGTTTTCATCTACATCTTCATATTATCCGACGACTCATCCGTCGGATGAGGAACATAATGAAATTGCCGAAAAGAAATCTAATAAAAGCAATACGAAAAATAACCCATACAGAACTTCATTATTCTTCGAAGAAAATATAGACGGATCAAATCGACGTCTCACCAATCCTCAATTGAATATTTTAAATCGTACAAGTACACATAGTTTCACTGTCTTTATTGATGATTCTAGATATGACAATATTCAATCATCAAGTAGCAGCAGCAGTACAAATTTACAAAATTCTACCACTATTAACACGATTGAACTTTCTGCTCACTGTCAAACTATGGATTCGACAAGCACCCGTGATGCTCGTGAAATACTAGATTTATCCGCTTCGCTGGATGCTGACATTTCGGAGAGCGATAACCATCTCATACGAAAGTCAACAATACAACAAGAGCCTACTTCTATAATACCGCAGATGGACTCAAATTCTATACTGCGACGAAAAGATACATCGAATTCTATAACCACAGGAGATACAGAATATTTTGAAACCAATGATTTCCTATTATCCTCCCAAAATGTTAACACACAAGATATTCCATTACTTCGATCAAGGTCTCACAGTGACAGTCATTCAGACCTTGATTCTGCAGACTCAATTGATACCCAAGATACAGAAATTTTAAATACCCATATAAGAGCTTCGCAATCTTTGTTGCAAAATGTTCGTGATAGTATAAGAACTGTCTCGACAATGATACTTACACAAAATAGTGACTCAGTTACAAAGAAAAGTGATACGGATAGAAGAGGTCATGTACACCTACCGAATGATAACAGTATTGATATGATGACTTCTAGTCAAGATGAGGCATCTTCAGGAGGACCTTTAGTCGTGAAAAATAGAAATTCCTCATCCTTTGGAATGCATTCTCATCGTGAAAGTACAGTATCTTCAAATATCCATACAGCCCCGAATAATACTGCAGTACATACAAGTGAATTTAATGAGACCAGTCTTATGGAACCTTCCTACTCTTCTATATTCCAATACGACGATTATAATGAATCCCTAGAACCGGACATCGAACAGGCTGTTCAACTACTTACTAAGGATGTTCAATCAAATGGTCCTACTGTCAACTACGTTAAAAGAGATGATACCAAGGATAAATTTCATACACCGATAATTGGACCTTCAGAACAACATATATTACCAAATGGACTAGTACAAGAGGAGAATTTTGTTCCTCATACACTGAAAATTCCAAGACGGTTGTCTATTAGTTCTCCACCTACACCCATAAGACCCACACCTGTCGCCACTCATGTTCCCAGATCTCCATCTTTAATCAATAAGTTTTTGGTAACCCCATCACCCAAGAGGAAACATTCTTTGTCATCAAGTGGGAAAAGACATAACCGTAAGATATCATTAACAAGTCATATCACTGGAAGTCCTCTACACGAGACGGTCTCCATTGAGAATGGGATCACTCAACGAGAATCTTCCAATGGATCAATAATACCAAAGGTACAAGTCTTACAAAGTGTTTCAGGTCCTAATAGATGGAAGCCTAACCCTACTACGAAGGCACATATGGTTTCATTATTGGGCACCAATGAATTTAGGAGTCCCATTAAAAAATTATCATTCCATGAAGATATGGCAGCCAGCCCAACATCCTTATTCACCATCGAAAGTCATAGCAACGATGCAGTTAATCATAAGAGTGGTAATATTCTTTCTGAACAGACAGAACCCAATAATGTCAACGCTACCACAGTTGAGAGGCATGATTTGAATATCAATCATGTTGTACCATCACCTCCATTGTCTGCCGGTGTACCTAAGTTTCAATATAATACAACATCAGAGGTATCCGACAATCTATACATGGAGGGAAGACAACATGATGTGACCACAAATATTAGAAGTCCAGTTTATATTCAACATATTGATTCACCTTCAATACATTCATTTGATTCACAAAGTTATAAATTTTGGGATATTTATTCTTTGACACGTGTTATTACATTAATCCTCATATGTTTAGTAGTTCCACCATTATTTTTTATGATTTATGTTGGATCTACTTGTGGTATTGATGATTATAAGTTAATGAAAATAATATTAAATAAAGATCATCGGATTGGATTATTTCGTGGGTTCATTTGGGATATTGATTTGAATTGGTTACGTCAATTATCGTTAATACTTGGTAGCATTGAATTATTCTTAATATTTGCTAGTGTTGCTATTGGCTTTGGTGTGGGGTTGACCAGATAGCAAGGAAAAAAGTAATTAAAAAGAATAGTTCCAGTCATTCACGTATATAGATATTTATTATATTCATTATATAAAGGGAATAGATAAAGCTTTTTTATAATATAGATCAAGATATTATAGGGGAAATTTAAGCAACAACTTTATCTTCGACAATCTTGAATAAAGTGACGATATCAGCAGAGAATTTTCTAATACCTTCAGCTAATTTTTCAGTAGCCATAGCATCTTCATTTAAACCGAATCTGAAAGCAGCTTCATCATCAACATAAGAGATCTTTTCATCACCATCCTTATGAGCTTGTTCGACGGTTAATAATCTTGGGACAGGTTCATTAGATTCTAATAAGTTATCTAATAAACCTGGAGAGATGGTTAAATAGTCAACACCAGCTAAAGATTTAATTTCATCAACATTTCTGAAGGATGCACCCATGACAATGGTGTTGTAACCATGTTTCTTGTAATAATTGTAAATTCTCTTGACAGATTTGACACCTGGATCAGTTTCACCGGTGTAAGTTTCACCAGTCTTAGCTTTATACCAGTCCATGATTCTACCAACGAATGGAGAAATTAAAGTAACTTTAGCTTCAGCACAAGCGACAGCTTGAACGAAAGAGAATAATAGGGTCAAGTTACAATGAACGCCATGTTTGGATTCTAATTCTCTAGCGGCT
>JAJLXW010000502.1:83819-93931 GCA_030571515.1 Monosporozyma aquatica
GAATGATCTCTATACCGTACCAATGTCTCTTGCAGGATTACCCACAATAACAGTGCCAATGACTCCCAAATCACCCTTAGGTTTACAAATGATAGGACAATTTGGTGATGATTATAACGTGTTAGATTTTACTAAATACTTACTATCTGAATCTAAGGTATTGATTTGAAAAGCACAACCTAGCCAATGTACATAACTCACTTTTTTAATTAAAACCATATATTATATATACACTTCACATATATTCCTATTAAAACCTAGCAGAACTGTACATATTTTTTTTTATTTTACACTGGTAAAACAGACACTCCAGCAATTCTATCAATGATTGGTGCCACTACAGGATGAGAAAAGATTGGACCTATTATGGGCAATGATCTTAAGAATTGTACAATAATACCAAAGAAATCACCAAACAGTCCAAAAATACCCACTGTCTCGACCATGAACCCAATAAATGTCCATCTCATCAAGATCAGAAGAATCCCAGTGACAAAACATAATGAACCACGTCTCTTGGATGGCCTAGTGAAAAACACTGTAGTCTTTTGTAACCCGATGATTAACACGACACCAAGTAGGAATAAAATGTTACCTAGAGCCAATAATGCCCTATCAAAGAAAGTTAAGATACCAAATAAGAAGAAACCAACTCCACCAAAAGTGAATGCAACACCGAATTCTGGGTAGAACTTACAAAAAAAGATTTCAGCCTCGACATCAATCAAATTGGTATCGTTGTTAGTAAAGAGAAACCCACACATTTGTAATAAAAGAAGGCTAAAAAAAAGGACATACTTTGAGACTCACTTAACCACATTGCTTATTAGATTAGTTATACTTCGACTTAACTGATTGATGGTGGTACAATTGCCTCTATCGGACAAAATAATATACGTATCCTGTGTCTCTTTTAAGCCCATCTCGAAATTAAAATTAAAATTTCAGTTTTAAACAAAACATTGAAAAATTCCAGGCATTGAAATCTGCTTTCGATTAATTTTTCACTGCTAAGGCAAGAAATGGAAGATGGAGTTTTAGGATAGTATAACCATCGAGCTATATACACCATCTCGAACCAGTTAACGGTCCAGGAGCTACAGTTGGGGATCACTGACTGTATTCTTTTTGTTCTTAATCCCCTTTGTATGCATTAAATTTGGGATAATATCTACTGAGATTGGAATAGTGAAACATACATATTACAGACAAAATGAAGTCTTTTATTAGATCTCATAAACAACCAACCCCAATAGAGCCTCAAGTAATCCCAGCAGTAAATAATCGGACCGATGGTAATAATAGTAAAGACATTGCTTCAGGAAGAAGAAATAGTCACTTTGAAAATCCACTTTCTACGATTTCCTCAAATAACAGCACCGATAGCCATAATATAGATCCCTTACGAAGTCCTAAGAAACCGGTAGCACAAGGGTTTAGTACTCCACCGCCGATAATTTATAATTCTCATCACTCGCCTTCAAGACATTCTCCCACATTTGAATCATTCCATAAATTAGCAAATAAGACCCATAAATTGTTCAAGAGAACATCGAATTCTAACCTTCGTTCAAGTATAGATTTAACTAAACCATCGTCTAATTTTAATTCTTTTGAGCACAATACTACCAATAACAATAATAAGACCATTGGTACCAATACCACAAGTAGTTATAGAAAGAAGAATGCACATTCATCTTCTTCGCTGCCGTCTATGGATATATACAACAATGATCCAGAGCATATTCCCGTTATTAAAGGGACTATTACCCACTCGTGGGGGTCCAATAATAAGAGGAGCAGCCTGGATAGTAGTATTATCTATCCGCTACGTACCACAAATAGCTATGATGCCCGAATAGAGAATCAAGTGATATATTTAAATGCTATAAATGATGATAAAACTACTACTATCACCACAACTGATAACAAAGGTGACCTGAAACCAGCTGTCCAAATATCAAAGAAACAGGCATCCGAACCTTCTCCCTCTGTTATTTCAGCCCAATCATCAATACAAAAAATAGATGCATTAGATGTACCAAAGCAAAGAGTTAACCGGTCTACAAAATCTCAAAGATATAAAAATAGACAGGCTCGTATCCATTCTAATGAGGATTTACTAAATTTACAAGTTAATACCGACAGTAAGCCACAACGGCAAGCCCCTGTCAAGAACACAACACGTATCCCAACTATCACAATACAAGAACCAACAAAAACTGACAAAAAAGTTACAGAAAATAATAGCGATGAAAATAGTAATACCAATAGTGAGAGTGATAGTGACACCTCTGAATTTTCTTTTGAGTACTCAGGTCTTAATGGACGAACGTCATCAGTTAAATATTATTCAAAACCAGAAGATGAAGAAGGAGCATTAAATAATGAAAAGATTTACATTAATGACATATATGAGGATGAAAATTTTGATGAAGATATGAATTATGATGACGATTACGATTTTCATGATTTTACTCATGATAAGGACGATTTACAAAGTGTATCTCCCAACGATAGCTCTGAAAACATCGAGAAAAAGGATTTTGAACAACTTAATTTCAAAAAATACAGTGATATGTTCGATACATACAGTGAAGACAGAATATCACCAGATTTCTCATTTGATGATACTGTGGCCACTGAGAAAAAGTTGGAACAAACAAATGTTAATGAAATAGGTACTCAAATCAACAAGTATAGCGATCTGTTTGATATATCCGACGACGACGCTCATGTCGAGGAGGAGGGTCAGGGAAATATGGCTCATAGAGATGATAACGATGATATCTATCCTGATCCTTCCCAACTTGATAGCATTTATACTAGTCTTGATGGAAAAACTCACAAATCGAGCAATTGCATAGATGAAGTAGTCAATACAGATACGCAAAGTATTATCAATGTACCGACTCAAAAATCTTTTAATAAAGGTACAGAGAAGATTACGTCCTATAACGACCTCTTTGGATTACCAGATGATAACGATGAAGATGATATGGACAACTACAAAGCTCAGAAGCAAGATGATCATTTTTATGAACAAGGAGACCAATGTCAAAATCCTGCTGTTCAAAATCCAAACTCTAGTGTTTCTGTCAACAACCTAAAAGATAAGAATGAAAGGGCTCTTCTACAGCAAGTACTATCTTCAAGTTTGCCAAAAACTACCATCAAACAGGTTTCAAAATATAGTGATCTTTTTGATCTCTCAGATGATGATGACGATAATAATGAAGCAGGCTTTGCTGGGGTGGATGCTTATGATGAAGACAGTGATATACCAACCCAAAGTAATTCACCAAGTAATTCCATACCTGAAGAAAGAAGTGCACGGACTCGTTATAATGGTCCTACTAATGGAAAAATGCTTAAATCGTCACTATCAATAACGACAAATTTCAATCAACAATTACTAAATGTGAAACCGATAAAAAAACCCTTCATCAGATCATATAAAAACTTTCCCATTATCTCAGATGATTGTAATGACGGCGACGACACTGAGGATGAATCACTAACACCCTTAACCTTTTACTTGGATGTTTCTTCCCCTCTTAATTCCAGACATTTCACACCTGTTCGAAATCATACTATGTCTCCTCCTGGTAGTAACATAATACGGCCACCTATACAACCCATACCCCATATTTCGACATCACAGCCATTACCTCCAACTGCCCGATCGAATATTTTAAAATATCACGATTTAAATTCTAATTTAGATAGCGATGTTCCAGGTCTTACTAGCACTTTGTATTTCATTGATGAGGCAGAAGAAGACGAATATAACAATCATAGAAAGGAGCCAGAACTTAAAGATGATATTTATAATTATGATTTAGACGAAATTAATACCGTCCCTGAAGATTTCGAGTTTTCAGAAGCTGATCTGATAAGAAATAGGTCAAGAAATCTTAGGAGTACATTTGGCTCACCGTTAAGTTTTAGGAGAACCCATAGTTATCATGGTAAACCAATTGGCATCTCCAGAGAGAATACTCCTGTAAATAATAGACTTGAGATAAACAACAAAACGGTAACCTTTTTCAACCCGCCGACGCAGAGCCATAATATTAACAATACCCTGAATTTTGGCAGCTGTGAAAGCAGGACTCCACCATCTCGATCCCCGTTATCTTCTCCTCTAAAAGTAACAGATGATAGTATGAAATTCTTTTCTAAACCCTCACCTGAATATGCTTCCAACAGTCAGTACTCTTTGAGTCCAATACAAGAATCATCCTCCACAACAAGTTCACCGGAGAGGAAATAACAGGAAACATTTTCATATTTCAAATCCACATTCTAATTGCATATAGGACAATTACTTATTTGTAGCAATATATACTAGAGATTAACCTCTTTTTATTCATAGACATGTGTAATAGTAATTTGCCTAAAGTACTCATCTCAAGGTATTTAGAGGAGGAAGCTTTCCTTTTATGTACAAATGAAAATAACGTTGACTGACTGTTCATGATACGTAACTGCTATATATTACGATATATAACATGTACTATAAGATCTAGTTACTGATTAGTATTATTTTTTGTCGTAACTGCAGCACCTGCTAATGCAAAAATTGTCTCTTTGGCAATCGTAGCTGTATTTTCACACATTGCCAGTAGTTCTTTGTAATTTTCTAGTTGCTCTTCCTTAGTTTCGTATGTATAACGTTTTTTAAATTGGCCCTTGTTCTTCTTTGGCGAATGATGTGTTGGAACGTTTTTTTCCTTGTTCATGGCGCTGGACTTATTATTAAAATATTTCTTCGATGGTTTGATATTATCATAGAGGTTATCCGCTGCATCATCTGGTGTATCATCATCAAGGACTATAACATCAACAAAATATCCATCTTTTTGTCTTTCCTTAATAATTTTAAAATCAGCATTATTCTCAGCTATATCGTTAATTGGGAACCTAGGTTTTATACGTTGCCTAAAATTAGAAGAAGAGATTTCTGTTGATTCTGTTAATTGGGTAACACGAGAATTCTTGGAAAATTGGGAGTTAGCGTTGGATGATTGCTCGCTCTCTGAGTTGGAAAGTTGTCTTCTAGGAGACAACAGATTGTGGGACTTTGCCTTCTGTTTAACATCATCTGCCTTAATATCAGGTACGAAATTCATCTTTTTAATTGGTGTCGAGAATGATTGGAAGGAAGATAATGGTTTTATCTGTTGTAGTTTTACTGGTGTCGTAGTTTCTTTATCATGGAATTTCAAGGGACCATGAGAGATGGCTCTTGGATGGACTACTTCAGGATGAAGTTTTTCTGGAATTGTTTTTGAAGGAGTATTTATTTCTATACTACTTCTTAAAGGTATTTCCTCTAATATATTTCGTTCGTTAGAAGGAGGAGTAGACGTAGCATTGATAGGCAATGGTGGTGTAGGAGGAAGACTAACTTCTAATATTTTCTGTGGACTCACAAAATCCATATTATGGATACTCCTACTTCGTCTATGAGCATGTCCAATTTTATTATTAGGAGAGAGATGAGATGCAAGTAATTTTTGTCTTCTCTTTTCGAATTGAGCACTACCTTGGGGAGTCTTATTATAATCCTTATCTTCTTGTTGTATATACTTGTTCCCATTATTACTATCAATATAGTTATTATTCTGTTTGGGGAACTTAAATGCGGTGTCTAACTGACCACGAGGGATAGAATGATTGACAGAAGATATTCCGTTTTCATTAGAATGTAAGGGCATAAACTGGTCAAAGAATTTCAAGGTACCATTGGAATGACTGTGAGGTGTAAATGATGTTGATAAATTATTTGGGGTATTAGGCTGAATATTGTCCAGATCAGGTATAACAATTGATTTTGAAGGTGTAGCTAATATTACTAACGAATCATTCGGGATATTAGTCTTTCGGGATGAGCTGTTCACATTTAATAAATGGTTATTGTCCGGTGATAGCTTCTGAGAAGGAGAATTATATTCATCCAGTAATTTAGATAGTCTTGCATGTGTTGGTGAAACATAACCTGATAAAGTGTTAGGCTGTGAAGGTGAATAGTGGGGGGCGAGATAGTCCTTTGAACCGCTAAGAACGTGTGGACTTTTCAAACGATCTGCTGAAGTTTCCTTCGTTAATGCAGGTGTCACCTCAGTCAATGATGGTTCAGCCAATTGTATGTTATGCTTTAAAATGGAATGCGGTTCAGGCTGTGTATTTCTTTCAGGAGAACCCTTAAACGTTATAGGTATGCTTGAAGTTAGTTCTTTTTGCGTAATGTCCTTAGTATTAGTAGATTGTTGTTCCAATGAAATCTTAGGTACTGGGGGCAAATTATTAACATTATAATGTTGATTTCGTCCTGTAGTGACCGCCTTTTGTCTTTTAAGGTTCTTGAATTGATCCTTCAGATTCACGTTTGCATCTTTGTCAATACCTAATATTTCATCTGGGTTCATAATATTAGCATCAAAGGAAATATTATATGTGATAGATGCAATCGAGCTATTTGAAAGAATAGAATCAGTGACAATTTCGCTTGACGAATTGCACTCAGAAACAGAGTCCATAAGCGAATCCTCTTTATCATTAAAGACACTATATGATTCACCATCATAAATCAAACTATTTCTTTTCTTATTCTTATTACTTGGCGATAGGAATGGCGGTAACGATATTTCTAATGGGATTGGAACCTTATGTTTGTTAATTGGAGAATCTGAGGTTAAATATAGATTTGTAGATTTACTATTGGGCGTTCCCAATTTCAAATTGCTATTATTAGAGGAAGGAAAATTTAATGGGGATACTTGACTTAATTGAGAATCGTTAATTGATATGGAAGAATGCTCGGCATTTATGGCTTTCAAGTTATTATTGTTATAATTATTACTGAATTCATTAACGGTTTGAGATATTAATGATTGTAAGGATCTGGATCTATGATGTCCTTTATTTGAACTAATTGTAGTTGCTGATTTGTTATCATAGTTCATAGATACATTTTGCATTGATTGTACCCTCTGATGAGTGCTGTTATTATGTTTTAACCTTTCGTTATGGAAGGACCATATTTCTTGCGGTACATTAACCATAATCTTGGATTGCATATCTACCACATGCCCCTGAATGGCAGCTCTTGCGGATTGGATTTCATCTAATTGGCGTTGGCCGCTATTGGAACTATTGTCATTATTAAGAGACGGCGTAATACTAGATTCAGATTCTGGTTCAGTATCACTTCCAGAGTCTGTTGGCTCCTTGGGGAATACAATCTTACTAGGGGATGTAGATATTGATCTATTAGAATCATCTGGATCAATATCATCTGTAATTGGAATAGAGAATCTTACTTGGCTTCTTGGTGAATTCATTCTGGAAGCTGATTTATATT
The DNA here is from genome assembly GCA_030571515.1 of Monosporozyma aquatica. Lineage (NCBI taxonomy): Eukaryota > Fungi > Ascomycota > Saccharomycetes > Saccharomycetales > Saccharomycetaceae > Monosporozyma > Monosporozyma aquatica. The sequence continues at coordinate 91,189 of JAJLXW010000502.1, forward strand.
TCTTGCTTTCATTGTTATGATGTGCGGGTACTGTTGTTACAGAGGGCTGGGTCGGTAGGGAATCGTACTGATCTGATGGAAACGGCAAAGAAGGGATAGTTGCAGCAAATCCAGGATTCGCATTGCTAGCAATATTTCTGATGGTTGTAGTTGGTGAAATAACTTTACGATGCAAATAGTGAGTGTCCGAATTGGACATGGTAAAATCTTGGCTTCTTACTGAGCTGTTCTATTGCAAATAAGCAGAAAAGTCTTATTAATCTGCTATTTTGATACAATTAATAGGGTGTATGGTCCTTGTGCTGATGATTATCTCTCTTGGAATCCTCTCTTTGAAATATTTCAAGATGGATTCTGTTTTCGGCAAACGATGTAAACAAACAGATTCCGGAGAGATCTGGCGTTGCCTTTCCCAAAAAGGAAATTGGGTTGTCTCAAAAGGGAAGCCGTTTCCTCTTCGGGAAGGTATATCCTCAGATTGACTAACTCAAGTCCACATAAACAGGATAGTGCCTCTTGCAAAAGAACCCCTGGGTCTGTACCTCTTGGATGTCAAGTATTTATGAATTAAGTCGCTGTATTAGTGAAATAGCATGTTTTCCTAAATTTGATTAGAATATAGTGTAACAGATTAATATTATTTGATTGTAAATATGTACTGGAGTACTTAAAGTCATATTTGAGTACCTTATTCTTTAAAATCAGCATCATCTTCCTCATCGTCATCGTCGCCCTCATTAGTGTTTTCGGCAGGTTGAGACTGTTCGGAAACATCCTGTTCCTTCTCCCCTGCAGCATTTGCTGCATCTATTTCTGCTGCAGCTTTCTTATAATCGATAATCTTCCCACGGGTTCTTCTCCCACCAGTTATAATATTGGAAGTATCGATTTCTGCTAAATCATCTTCTACATCATTCTGTAACTCATTATCTAATAATAAATCTAATTTGGCATCATCAATATCGGAATCATCCTCCCCTTCATCACCTAACTGGGTTGTACCATTACCACTTAAGGCACTATCTTTCCTATTCTTCTTCTGTTTCTTTAATTCTTCTTCCTCTCTATTCACTTCAGCGTCATAGTCATCGTAATTTCTTCTTCTTCTTTTCGTTTTCTTCTTCTTGTGCTCTGAGGTATCTGAAGTTAATGCCACTGCGACTGTTGTATCAACCTTTACTTTATCTTCTTGTTGTTTTTGTTGTGCTGACATTATAGTACGTTCCCTGATATCTCTGCTTATTCCCTTTACCACTTACTTCCACTGGTCTCAGAAGATGGTCTTCTTCATTAACGGCTCTTTTTTTTTTTTTCAATCAAATTCCACTTTCAATGAAAAATTTCAAAGGAAACATAACAATATCGTCAAACTCATATATTCAATACAGGACACCATTATACCCTACAGTGGTCCAGCAATACCCTATCCCTCCCACTTTGCAACTTTTATTACTCATAAACACACAACGAGCTATGTCTGCTGTAAACGTTAAACAAAATAGTCGATTGGCTGATTTAATAAACTACAAACTAAAAGTATTCACGCAGGATGGAAGAGTCTATATTGGAGAATTATTAGCGTTTGATAAGTTTATGAATCTTATCCTAGCGGATTGTGTAGAGGAAAGAATTCCCAAAAGTCAATTAGGTAAAATACATGGTAAAGAAAATAAAAAAGTCTCAAAGAATAATTTAAAAGTAGAAAAGAGAGTCCTTGGGTTAACCATATTAAGAGGAGAAAATATATTGTCTACGGTGGTGGAAGATAAACCAAACACAACAAAGAGGGAAAGGTTGTATGAGGAGAAACAACAGGAAAAGTCAATAAAGAAACAAAAGAGACAAAATGCTAACAATAAGAAGAAAACGAAGAATAATGGAGTATCGAAACCGGATCACCAGGGGAAACCATCCAGATTTGGGAAAAGTGGTGGCACTGATAGTGAGAGCCTTCCTCATAAGGCAGCCCAACCAAGAAAATTTCAACCCCCACCAGGTTTCAAAAGAAGGTAATACTAAGTGAACTGAGGAGGATTAGAATAAAAAAAGATGAGATAACTACCTCCTATCATGTAATATTCCGCATTACACAAGAAGAGTAATATTTGGCAGGTACATTGGATACGTACTGTCAAGATATTAGGCAAATATATTTAATGCTGTATAATTCAATGCATATTTTGTGACACTTTTTGTTCTTGTACAATAAGCAAACGAAAGGGAATAATTCTTCCTTTACCACATCCAGTAGATTCCGAAGAGTATTAGAAATACACAAATGCCTAAGCACAAAAACTCTAGCGGTAGGGTGTCAGGGATCTTTTTCTGTCTGTAACCCATCTGGAACACTTCTCAAACGGGTAATCTCACTTTTTCTTGAGATAGACAATATTGCCCTGCACTGCAGCCTGCATTGAAAAAAATGGAGAAGGATGAAAAAAAAATTATTTCAGAACTCTCTCATTTATAAACACAGAACAGGCCCTTGATAAATGCAGGTAAGGTTAAACTATCTCCTGAAGTAATACATATACACCTGCAGTTGAATAAGTACAAAAAAGATAATAAAAAAATAAATATAGAATCATGAGTTGGGATGGGTTTAAAAAAGCCATTAATAGAGCTGGTAATAGTGTTTTAGTGAAAAATGTTGACAAGACAACGGATAAAGAATATGATATGGAAGAACGTAGATATAGAATACTTCAGAAGGCGGGGGATGGATTACAAAAGGAGGCCAAGG